>VWZF01005868.1:53209-68079 GCA_013396755.1 Sclerurus mexicanus
GGCCGCGCCGTCCCGGCCGGGCCCCGCGCGCGCCCGGGCCGCATTCGGGCTGGTCCGCGGCGTGAGCGGCGGCGCTGACGGGCCCGGGCCGCCTCTGTTTGCACCGGCAGGATCGCCCAGCGCGGAACGCACCCGCGGGGCTCGCAGCCTGCAGGCCCGGAGCTGCCTTCACCGCTGTCGCCGCCTCTGTCTAATGTGCTACAAGGATGAGCCCAGCATTTGGAGCTATGGAAGTGGAGCACTATTCCAAGGGAGTCCTGCTCGAGCCTTTTGTCCACCAGGTGNGTGTGTGGGCATCGCCCTAATCTGTATGAGCTGAGGTGTCTCTTGAGAGCTGTTGTCCCAGTCGCGCGGAGATGGAGATTTCTCCTGCTTCTCTTGGGGGCAGTCTGGTGAGAGTTTATTGTGTTAGTTACTTATTGAGCTATTCCCTGCGATTTCGAGTTTTGTATATCTGCTTTGTTTTGGTTTTACCCNTGTGCTACAAGGATGAGCCCAGCATTTGGAGCTATGGAAGTGGAGCACTATTCCAAGGGAGTCCTGCTCGAGCCTTTTGTCCACCAGGTGGGAGGACACTCCTGTGTCCTCCGGTTTAATGACAAGACCATCTGTAAACCCCTTATTCAGAGGGAGCACCAGTTCTATGAGACTCTCCCAACAGAAATGCGTAAATTCACTCCACAATATGAGGGTAAGTTACCAAACCTTTGAATGGGGTTGGGCTTTTTGTTTCTGTGAACGCAAGCGTGCTGTGCTGTCTGTTCTCTCTGAAATCTCTTCTGTATGGAGGAGATTTTAGGGGTTTCTTTTCATGTATTTTGATGTTGTCTGAGGCAGGCTGTGGAGATGCAGGGTGGAAATGCTTGCCAAGTTGGTGTTTATGCTGACTAACAGCATTAGAGTAGAGCAACTCTGCTGGTGATAGCCCATATATCTCCCTTAGGCACAGGTAAGTAGCTAACAGCTTGAGAATGTTTTAAGTAATAATCTACTGCTTTTTTGTGTGGATTTCTAAATTATATTTTTTTGGCCACTTGTTTAATGTTTGTTTACAAGGGATTTGTTAAGATTGGGTGATGGTGTTTTGTGTAAGCTTAGTTGTGGTCTCTTTTTGTTTTTGGATTTCTCCTCTGACTTTCGTTTTTATTGGAATAAATACATGTCAGTAAGGTGCCTTGTTGAATACTTGGAGTGTTATTTCTGCCACTAAGGAAATTAAAATTCTTGGCATTTAGGTAGACAAGGATCAAGTAGCCGTGATGAGGCTGAGTCAGAAGTTAGGTAGGAGTGGAAATTCCAGTTCTCCTAAGAATTGCACTAGTTAACAGAAACACTTCTTTCTCTTTCTGACTCCATCAACTACTGCCTGGTCATTAATAAATAATATGTCTGAAGCACTTTTTAAAATGGAGTTGCTTTTTAAAGTACATTGATTTCAGCAACCATAATGGTGAAGTTTTGCATATTGTTTGTGAAAGTGGTGGAAGATTTCAGAGATGTTTCAAAGTTAATACTCCCTGCTCACTTACAGAGACTTTTTGGCATGTCTAATTACAAGTTCTGTTGGACTGCAAGAAAATACAATCTTTGAATGATACTTCTCAAAATGTAATAGAACAATTGTACTAGTGTATGTGGCTTTCTGGGGACTGTGGGAAGGGATTTAGGGGTAAGGGGCCTCACTTGGTCCATCTCTCTTATTTTTTTCCAAGGTAAAGCAAAGCCATTTACCAGCTGGTTCCCCTCGTCCCCCTGCTTTTTCCCCATTGTCCTTTCCTTTGTAACAGCAGCACTGTCAGAACTTCTGCACTCCCTGCCCCAGCCACTGTAGGTCTGGGAGCTGCCTGCCCAGCTCAGAAGTTCCAGTCTCTCACCAAGACCTCTCCTGTAGCTAGTGATGAGCTGCAAGAACTGTGCAGACTGATTGATCTGAGAATAAAGAGAGGACTGAAAAACAAAAACCAATTCAAACAATTGTTACGGCTTCCCCATTAACCCCCAAACTTGCTCATGTAGTACTCAGTGCATCTGTCAAGCGTTCCACTAAGATTCCTAAAGCACAATGCAGTGCTCTAGAGACTCATGAGGGGAGAAAAGAATGATTTCAAGGTTCACCGTGTTTCTGTACCACAAACAAATTTGTTTTGTATTGCATTTTTGTTACTTATTTCACAAGATTGCTGCATAACCAGTATCAATAAAATATATTCCAAAAAAGATGAGAAAATGTTTAATTAAACATGGTGATTCAAAGTGGAAGCTTTTGGGCTAGTTTCTGTTGTGACATTTTCCTTATTTTGCTCTACTTGAACATCTTCCCCTTGGGAATCTATTAACCAAATATTGTTTGGATAAGTGGGTTTTGCTTTGCTGTCATGCAAAACTTAAAAGGTTTTGGTGTGAGGTTTTTTTGTGCAGGTTCTTTTCACTGCAAGATGTTAACACATGTTTTACATCTCGCTTAGAATCAGACCAGTCAGGTTTTTTTAAATTAATAAAAGATTTTATTAATTGAAATTGTGTCCTGTTATTATTTGATTCTTACTTGAGTGTCTTGGAGAAAGAAAATGACCTTTTATATAATTGTTTTGTCAATATGGTAAATTGTCTTTTGTGAGGTGTCATTTTTGTCTAGCTCTTTTGATATTTGTTAGGTTGACAGATGAGGTTTGGCCTGTGGCAAGATAGAAACTAAGGACCAGGGTAAGAGAAAAAATAAAGTTGCTGTATTCTTAGTGTAAAATAATATGTTCTAAAAGGCTTGCTTGTCACTTGAGCAATTCATAACTGTCCAGGTCCTCTCTCTCTTCAGGTGTGGTGTCGGTGAGCTTTGAAGAGGATGAAGATGGAAACTTATGTCTAATAGCATATCCACTAAATGGGGACCACGATAATGTAGAAAACTTAGATAATTCTGACTGTGAACCCAAAAGTAAGCTGTTGCGATGGACTAACAAAAAGACAATGTTGTTAGAAAATGAGAAGATATCTAAGGAATGGGTCCGGCAGCACAGGAAAGAGGAAAAAATGAAAAGGTAAGTTTGATAGCGGGAACTGGAATGCAGAGGCCTGAAGCAAAACATCTTTTGCTGTCCAATTCTGGTCTCCAGAATTCCAGAGAATTCTCCAGAACTCTTTCATTTTCGTTTTCTTTTCTTCTTTTGTTTTTCCTGACCTCTTCAGTGCAGGCAGGTTCAACAGTGAAATTAGTATGCCCTCAGTCCAGTGGCATGTTGAATCTTTTCATTTTTTTTGCGGTGGTCAGTTTCCCAATGTTGGTTTTGAAGCTTCGGAAAGGGGGAGGAAAACAAACAAACAAAAAACCCCCACAAACAAATAACTTCCACCCACCTGCAAAGGCACAATAGCTGTGAAAAAACCTCGCAATCAGCCCTAAGCATATTTTGATGTTACTGTATATGGCATACCTTTTAGGAATCCCGCTTTGTCCCTGTTAGTGGTGTTTTCTCCCTTGCACATTTCTTTTAATTGTGCCCACCATAAACTGTGAGCTGTGACTTATGCTAAGAATAGTGACCTTAGCAAAGGATAAGCTTTAAAGCATATCACTATCTCTTGCATTACTTCATAGAAGTAATTCACACAGGTAAAGGATTTATAATTGAATTACTACATGTTTTGTAACATTTTAGCTACATGCGAATTTATATTAGTATGGAAGTAGCTTTATAAAGGTTGAGATATTACTGATGGGCATCTTGTCGACCTGTACAGAGAGCAAAATAAAGCTTTTGCTAGCTGTTAGTGAAGGTGAGCAAAACAGCTTGTGAAGTTAAATCCACTGACAACCCCTTTTATTTTTTCACTTGACCTCTAATTTGCTGCTTTGTTCTGTTTTTCTAGTCACAAATTGGAGGAAGAATTTGAGTGGCTGAAAAAATCTGAAGTCTTGTACTATACTGTAGAGAAAAAAGGAAATGTCAGTTCTCAGTTTAAACACCATAATCCTTGGAGCATGAAATGCCACCAGCAACAGTTACAGCGGATGAAGGAAAACGCAAAACACCGAAATCAATATAGTATCCTTTCTTGAAAATGCGTCATAACAATAGAATGAGTGGGGCTCTGCCTTTTATTTCTTGGACATGCCAGATAAAAGTACAGAGCAGGCTTATCTGCAGTCCTGAGAGACTCTCTGAAGCTGTGATTTATTTGGCAGCTTTGAAGGGATTGCCAGTTATTTCTAGAAATGGGCTTTTCCAGCATGTAATAAAGTAGCTAGACTGGGGAACTTAGATAACTGAATTTAAATCTACAAATTGTGGGTTAGTTAGTGGACAGGTTTTACAACATACTGTGTTTGAGGTTTTCCACAAAAATAGTTTTCTAACCAGAGCTTTCAACACTCTGTGGAAAAATGATCTTGCTGTATCCAGGTTTGGATTCAACTGATACAACCTGCAAAAGTAGTAGTATCTATATACTTACGTAAACAAATTCCTCACATATGAGGAGTTTCGGTGAATAGATTGATTAAACATCTATGACTAATAAACTGTTCAACAGAAAACATTTTGTGGCTGGTACCCTCACCATTTCACTGTAGATGATTATTCAGTTTCCTGAGAAGTGTGTGGTATGTTTGGAACAGTATCAGTACACGTCTTGAAGTGTTTTTTGACTTCTGAATTTTAGAGGTGGTGCTAAAATGCTTCACTAGTTTTGAGTGGTAACAGAAGCACACAAACCTTTCATTTCCCACAAAAAATGTCTCTTGCTGGACATGAAATACTTTGTAATTCCAAGTCAGCTGCCAGATTGTTTCTGTATAGGCCTCATTACTTTTGTTTTTCACTTAATGTAGAAATTCACTAGTCTTCTCTAGAGACCAGTAAAACTGGAACTGGCATAAAGCAGAGTGGTTATCTAAGTTTATGTGACTGTAATTTTTGATAGGCTGCTCTATACTGGGCATGTTTTGACTATGCTTAAAGTTAGGACCAGGGCACTGTAAAATCTGTGATAATGTTTTTTAAAACCTGTATCTCTCAGTGTGAGATTTGTTCCTTAACTAATCAGAATTCATTTTGCTGGAGAACCTGACGTCCAGATACGAAGTGCCATGTGTGTTGGACCTCAAGATGGGCACCCGGCAGCACGGGGATGACGCGTCGGAAGAGAAGAAGGCAAATCAGATCCGCAAGTGCCAGCAGAGCACGTCAGCTGTGATCGGAGTGCGAGTTTGTGGCATGCAGGTGAGAGGAAGACTGGCCATGGGTGGGGCCATTTCTGTTAGTGTGGTTTTTGGCTTGTGTACTCATCCCATGAGTTGCTACCCTTGAGATGCTGTGCTGCTTTTCTTTCATGGAGAGGAGTGAGGCTTCTGAGTATCACTGAGTTGGAGGTTGGCAGCATTGCAGGAGCAGCCTGCAGCCTGTGCTCTGCATCAGTGAATGCAGTATGAGCATACAGTTTCCTGTACAATATCAGCAATTTAAAGTCATGGTAAAAGTACTGATGCTGTTAATGTTTCAGGATAGTGTAGGGAACAGTTTAAAGGAGGTCTGCCAG
The DNA here is from genome assembly GCA_013396755.1 of Sclerurus mexicanus. Classification (NCBI taxonomy): domain Eukaryota; kingdom Metazoa; phylum Chordata; class Aves; order Passeriformes; family Furnariidae; genus Sclerurus; species Sclerurus mexicanus. Next base: position 58,742 of record VWZF01005868.1, read on the forward strand.
TATATCAATTTTGAATGAAGGATGTGGAAGTTTGTTAGAATAGTAAGAAGCATTTGGTTCTGTCTCGTAGGCTTTGAAAAGCCACAGATCTTTCACTGCTTGAAATAGACTTGTTAAAGAACGCAGGTGAGAAGTCCAATGTGATAAGACTCATGGCCAGATGAGGGGACAGTTATGTGGACTTTCACCTGAATTTTTTTGTTTACTTGTTTCTGTATTCCTAGAGTGACATGTGAATGGAAAATGGGAAACAACATGTTTGTATTTGAGTCTTTTCTGAAGCCTCTCTCCTCCCATCCAGTAGATTCCAGGAATGCTAGCAGTGTTTGCTAGGACTTGTTCCACAGCATGACTTGTTGGCATGTGTGGTGTTCAGCTCACTGTTTATCTTCGGGGAAAAACACAAGGCAGAAGTGAAAGTGTGGGAGCTGCATTTCTAACCACAGTGTGCTGGGATTTGAGTGAAGCCTGCTCATTTTCACTTTCCAGTACTGACCTGTGCTGGAAAAGAAAGAGGAACTCCTGAAGCACCTGCAGTCCTTGACCCAGATGTTTAGGCATTATTGAGCAATGGGGTATATAGACCCCTCTTCTATAGGAAGACATCTTCCTGCAGGAGCACCTCTGACTTACTTGAATACAGATGATTATGGGCACAACTTAGTTTTGTATAGAAGTGTTTGCTGTCACTCAGATCTCAGCATACTGGCAATCAACTGGTATGTCCTAGAGCAGAGGCAGGTAATGAGCTGAATGAGTGACTGTGGTTGTATCTTGACTTTGGAGATCTTGGCCACAGCTTTTCTAATCTCATTTAAAGTTCTTATTCTTACATTCCTGGTGGAAAAGCTCAAATCTAAACTGAAGGAATTTTCCACTTCCTCCAAGTTCCAAATTCTGTTGATAGTTTCTGTAATTGTGGAAGAGCAATTTTAATGAGTTGTATGTAATCTTGTAAAAGCTTTCTGTAGCATGGTTTGTTTTGTTTTGGTTTTAATTTTTTTTTTGTCTCCTCAAGGCTTTGAGTCAGTATCACCAGCAATTTTAACTATTCCTTTTCTCTTGTGTTTGTATATGCAGGTGTACCAGGCAGGCACTGGCCAGCTGATGTTCATGAATAAATACCATGGAAGGAAACTCTCAGTCCAAGGGTTTAAAGAAGCACTTTACCAGTTCTTTCATAACGGCAAATACCTGCGCAGGGAACTCTTTGAGTCTGTTATTAAAAAACTGACTGAACTCAAGTCTGTCCTAGAGAAACAGGAGTCTTATCGCTTCTATTCGAGCTCCTTGCTGATCATTTATGATGGAAAGGAAAGGCAGGAAGTTGCTGTTGACTCAGACCCAGAGGACCTAGAGGACCTTTCAGAGGAATCTTCAGATGAGTCAGCTGGAGCGTATGCCTACAAACCAACTGCTAGCACTGTTGATGTCCGTATGATAGACTTTGCCCACACAACTTGCAAGTACTATGGAGAAGATAGTGTGGTGCATGAGGGCCAAGACACAGGCTATGTTTTTGGACTTCAGAATTTAATAGATATTATTAAAGAAATAAGAGACGAAAGCAGTGAATAAACAGTGTGAATGCACATCAGTAGAAAGCACTATTGTGACTCTTCGTATTCCAAAATTATTGGCCACTTTCTGGTGGTAGGAATCTTTACAGGCTCTGCGGGAATGGTCCCATCAGAGTCAGACTTGTTCAGAGGGCATTTACTTATATTGGTGCTGGACCTAGCACTGGCAAAACTTGGTATCCTTATTTATTTTAACTTTCTTAAACATTCCATATTTGATTACTCAGATACCTCTGTTATCCCTGTGTGTATACGTTCCAATAAAATTCTTTTTGGTCGTTGTAAGTGATGCTTCTGTTGTTACTGGTGACTCAGGAGGAGATGAAGCTCAGATCTCTGGTGTAATGCAAAAGCAGTGTATGAACAGCTGGGCTTACCTGCCTCGTGAAATTATGTGGGACAACACGTCTGCCCTGGGCCTCCTGTCAAGAGCAATGGGAAAGGCCAGCAGAGGGCTGTTTTTTGGAGTGCCTGCCCTTGGAGGAGAGGCTGAGACAACACCTGCCTAGATGGGGCAAAGACTGCTCAGAAGGACCAAGTGGCAGAAGGTTCTAAGAGGCCTCTGGAGGTCCTTTTGAGCCAGAATGATGACTGTGCTTAAGATCTCCAACAACCTATTTCTTGTTTCAGGGTCTTGTAACTAGATCTTATGCTGTGTAACCTATTTCTAGAGAGCTGTAGAAATTTCTTTAACCAAGCTGAGGCCAAACGTGTAAAAAATTTGTATGGGATTAGCTGCAATGGCAGCAACTGGGGCGGAGCTGCAGAGCCTGAAAGGTACCATTAGCAGCTTAAAATCTTACTTGGGACAGAAAGGAAGGAAGCATCAGAAAGTGAGAGGACTGTGAGTAAGTGAAATAAGAGTGACTCTAAACCACTGTCTCTTTTAATAGGACCATTTACTTATTTAACTGTTTTTAGAAAAGCATCTATGTGGTCATGATAGTGCAGGAGAAAACTGGGTGTGGAAGTGCTGAGGTAAGTGTGGGGATGTTCTTGTTACAGATGCCCGGGATAAATGAGTCCATTTGTGCCGGAGAGTCAGGTGAATCATTTCCCTAGCCTATACTTTGCCTGCAGGTGTGCTTAGGGAAGATGGGATGTGACAGGAAGGCTGCAGCTCTGCTGGTGGAAGGTCACTCTCTAAATGGCTGTAGCCCTGCAGCTTCGGTTTCATATTCCTCAGCAGCTGCTATCAAGTTCTGATCAAAGTCTCTGATGGCTCTCCTGTGCTCCTTTGTACTTTCTGAAAATGTTTCTTACCTTTGCTTATACGACATGACTTTGTGGTGGGTTTTTGTTGTTGTTCCAGAACGTTCAGGCACAAACTGATGTTGGTGTTAAATAGGTAGCGTCACGTCTTTCAGTCACTTCACTGTTTTATGCCAGCACATGGGCTGTTTTCCCTGGGGATGGGCCTGTGCAGCCTGTACAGCCCATTTGTTGCTGCTGGGTGAGTGTCCAGTGCTGAGTGTGGCAGACAGGGCCCTGTGAGCACCCCCGGAGCTGCTCCTGGTGGTGGCTGCAAAAAGCCTTGGGGAGGGGGAGGATGGCGCTATTTATTTTTGGCACTCTCAACTGCAAAATGCTTTGGGCATTGATCAGCAGAGCTCCTGCCTGCTGTTCTGAGATGTGCGGGCACAGGGAGAGGGGCCGGGGCTGCAAGGTGACGTTTCCTTTTCACTTCTCCAGTTTAGGATGCCATGCCCTCTGCTAATGAGCTGATGACGAGCCTCTTGGCAGGCGCGGCAGTCGCCTATCACTGCTGCTGCTTATGAATAAGCCTGCCTGTGCAGATTCATCTGATACACACGGTTTGACTTTGTGGTCTGAAATTAGCAGGGATAAAGTCCCCTAATGTACTTGTGTTACGCAGGAACTCTGGAGGGAATTCATAAAATCCGATGAGAACAATCGCATTTGCTCTGATGCAAGCTGCCTCCAGAACAAGTCCTCTTTGTTTTGCTGCCGTGCAGACAGGGCCCAGGGTACAAGCAGGGAGCTGCCCTTGCAGAAACATTGCCAGCAGGGTAAGCTTGGTCTAGACCTGGTCTCGGAGCAGTGCAGTGTCAGCAGCCAGACCTGGAGCACTTGAGGGTCCATATATAATAGTAACAAAACCCCAGGTGGAACTGGTGCTGCTGTAGGAAGGTGGGGGTACCTGCCCCTGTGGGCTCTGGCCTATGCTGCTAAAATCCTTCTGCCAATATTGTCTGAGGATTAACAGAGGCTGTGCCAGTGCTGCAAAGCAGCAACAAGGTGGTTGGAAGCTTCCTGGGCTGCAGCAGTGGGAGCAGTGACAGAATAGCCTTTTTTCATTAGTTGCTTTAAAGGATATAAGAGTAAAATGTCGGGAGGAAAAATCCCTTGCTTGCATCATGTCCTCGAAGGTTAAAGAGGGGGCAACCCACGTGCAAATCCCTCTGAATGACATACTATCTTGCAAAGTTCAAGAGCAGGTTTGTTTTCCTTCCATGCTGTTCTGCACAAATCCTTCTGAGCAATTCCTTGTGTTTTTGCAAAGGCAATTGTGTAGCTGCCAGCCTGGGACATGCTGGTGTGGGAGTGGGGCTCTCACGGTCCCTGCAAACAGCCATGCTGCCCTCAGACCTGTGCCTGGGCTTTTCAGGGGACAGGACTGGGATGAGGAGGGTACGGGGCTGGGGAGAGGGTGTGTGGTCACCCTCCTGTTGGGCCATGGTGAAGGGCAGAGTGAGGGAATAACGGGAGAGCAGCACCTGGGCTGAGGAAACAACTCAAGGGCTTTTTTTATTCCTGTTTTTGTTCTGTTCCTGTGGTACCAGGCTGACCTTGGAAGCAGAAGCTCTGGAGATGTCCCTCTGGGTCCGGACAGGAGGCAGCAGGGTGGTGATGGAGAAGCCTGGTCTATGTGCCCTTGTGAGAGAAAACTTCCAGCGGACTGGGGCATCTATGCCATGGCATCTGGTGCTTCTGCCTCTGCAAAATAGCATTTATGCTCCAGGGAGGAATCCTGCCCTGGCTGTGTGTGCTCTGAACGTCTCCCCATAGCTCTGGTCCTCTATGGGTGGACAGCTTCCCAGTGGTGCTGGCTGTGCCAGCAGGAGCACTGGGAAGGGGCAGCTGGGCTGGCTACCTGAGCTGTCCTGGGGAACCTTGAGCCAGAGGCACCTCCACAGAGCAGCCCTGCAGCTGGGTGGGGCGGACAGGAGCTGGGACAGCCTGTGCCCTGGCAGGGACACCCTGCGCCCTGGCAGGGACACGCTGCTCTGTGGCTGCTGCAGCCTCTGCTCCATGGAGGACAATGCTGAGGGCACGTCCCTGTTCCTCAAGGCTCCCTTGTGTCTGGTCTCCTCCCTGTCTGCTTCCTGATGCTTGGAGAGGACCCACCTTTTCCTGCCAGCCCAGCCCTAGCAAGACCATCTTCCAGGGTGGCTGCAATGCGCTAGGCCTGACCCTGTACTGGTGGCTTTGCAGGGGCTGGGTGAGAGACAGTGAATGGTCCAGCCTGGCTGGGTCCTGACCCCAGGCACCCGCTCCTGTTTCTTCCCCATGACTGCCCCTGTGGGATGCTGCACCGGCCCCAGGCTTGTGGAGAGCTTGCCTTATGTAAATAGGTCACTTCTAGCCCAAAACTGGGGTGGCTGCTGGGAATTGCCAGTTGGCCAGAGATGAAATGCATTCCTGCAGCTGGCGCCAGCTTCTCCAGTGAATTGGGCTCTGCTTTGATGGCAAAGTAGTGGGGGTTGAGTGGGGGTCTGTGGACCTGCCAGGATGTTTTGGTAGGTGGTCTCCCTGGCACTGGAGTTGGGCAGGGCAGAAGCAAGAAAAGGCAGGGAAGAGACCCTGAACCTGCTGGAGGAGAGGGCATCTTTGTCCCTGCACTGTCCCCATCCTATGCCATTGAATCTTGCATAGCTGTTGGATTTCTTCCCCCAAAGCTGGATCCCTGCCAGTGGGGAGGGACACACAAATGTCTTTTATGGAGCAAGAACAAAATATTTCCTTGTGGCCGGGCAGTAACATCCCCAAAGGGCAGCAGCCTGATGTCATTGTGCTCCCTGCCCAAGGGAGAGAGGTTCACCCCATGGCACTGGGGCTGCAAAGTGCTCAGGGCCCAGCAAGGCACAGGGCATGTCCTGCCACCCTGAGCCTTGCTGAGGTCACAGTGGCTCTCTGTGCCGGGGTGGAGGGACCCTGTGCCCTGATGCCTCTGTGGCACCCACAGCCCCAGGGTCAGTGGGTGCTGTATGTTCCAGCCGCTGTACCTTCCCTGTGTCTAGCGGTGGTGGGCCCAAGTTTGTGTAACTGGACACTAGTTGAACTGGTTTTATTTAAGCTGCTTCTGTGGTGATGCCATAGTGGGACTGGGGGCTGCTGTCTGTCTATCCCATGCATTAATCTATCCTTGGCATGGGTCCTGTGCTGCCACATGACCAGCTGCAGTGGTGCCCCAGCCTTGGGGTCATACAGGGCAGGGCAGAGGGGACAGAGAATGGTTTGTGTCCCTGGCTGGGAGTGCCGGGGCAAAGCTGCTTTCCCTCAATTGTATGGAAATGAGGGCTTGCTAAGAGGCCTCTCCCAGCCTCCTCTAGCCTGGTCTTCGCTTGAAGCCTGCAACTCAACCACCAGGATGAGAGCAGAGCAAACCCTGGTGGGGGTGCCTGGAGACAGCCCCTGGCACACCACCCACCCTGTTCCTTCGGTGGGGACCCCTGTCCCCGCACTCCTCACCTGCCCACCAGGGCCTGCTGCACCCACCCATCTGCCCAGGGCTCCCCCTCAGGCAAGGAATGCAAGCAGGGCCATGGTCCCCCTTCCCTCTGCCCCACGAACTGTGTTGGCAGTGGTCTCACACAATGGAGGCTGGTTCCTGCTGTGCCAGGCTGCCTGCTCTGGATGAGGCAATGAGTTCCGTCCCCTTCTCTTTCTTGGGTTTGCACCACAGCAATGTCCCCACCAGCCAAGCTGTGACAAGCTGCATTGGCCCTGTGAAGTCTTCTCAATTTTTCTTTGAAAATGAAGCAGAGATGCTCCTCCAGCCCATATGGCCAGGATTTGCTGCTGCACCCCAGGTAACCCCTCACTTTCCCTGGCTCACACATGCAACAGGGAAAGGACATGAGAAGGGTGGTGTTGGGCAAGGCAGCATTGGCTTGGTTGGAGACATAAACCCCGGACTGTGTCTCTGCCCCAGCAGCCCTGAGGCTGGAAGGACAGCGAGGGCACAATGCTGCTCATTGTGGTGCACCCTGTGCTCTCACTGCCAAGCACCTCACTCCTGGTCCCCCTTCTCTTCCCTCATCCTGCAAACGCCTCCTGCCCAGCCCAGGTGTTTCACCACAGGTGAGCCTGGCTGCTGGACTGATGGCAGAAAAAGTGGCATTCCCTTGTCCAGGCTGTTGCTGTAGCATGGCACTGGAGCCTGGAGAGCTAGGAAGAGGCTGTGCCAGCAGGCAGAGTGTGTGGGCTGGCAAGGGGCTCATTGGGTCAGGACACGAGCAGAGCTTAACAAAAAACAGGGCACTGCTGTGTGAAAGCAAAGAGCTTGTTTTCCCAAAGTGGAGCTGCAGGGCAGGCTGGGCTGCGGGCAGCTCGCTTTGCAACCTACAGTGCCTCAATCCTTCCCACAGCATCCCCCAGTCCCCCCTCCGTTATCCCTCAACTCTCTCGACCTTCTGTCTTCTTCATTTCCAGGAAGAACAGCTGTTGGCAGGCACTGGCTGCTCCTTCCTCCGGCCGCAGGAGGGGTCTGGGCCCCAGCCAGCCCCAGCTTTGCGGAGGACGGGTTGCGCAAGGAGCCCTGCAGACACCCCAGCCCTGCGGGCAGGCGGAGCAGAGCGGGTCCCAGAGCCACCCACCACCCCGGCAGCTTCGGCTCCTCCACGTGTTGCACTCCACAGGGAAGCGGCTGCCAAAAGAGCAACCCCTCGCTGGTGTTTTTGGGCTTAGCATAGATCACTCTGTTCTCTGCTGCTGGCAGACAGCACTGGTTTGGGGGCTTCTCCCATAAGGGAGCAGATGCAGTGGGAGGAGTGAGATCTTCTGTAAGTGTTGCTGGTGTGTGCAGTTGGGAGGTCCTATCTACAGCCTTTTAATGAGGTTTTCTAGGAAGGGAGGGCTGTCAGGACATTGGGAAATAGAGACATGCCCAAGAGATATCCCAGTGCTTGGCCATCCTGCTCGTGGACACCCTTAGTCCCTGTGGGATACACTGACAGTGTTGTGCCAGGAGCTGTGGGCCCGGGGTCCTCACAGCACCTCACATGCCCTCTAACTTATCACCCAGAGAGGGCTGGTGGGAGTACAATAATATTTGTATACCTAAAAGTAGAGCGATTGATCCCAGTGCTGTTTTGCAACGTGTTGACGAGCAGGCGGTGCAGAATTATATAAGTGTACGTGGAGCTGGCAAGTTTGTGTTCCAATCATATGAGAGCTGTTGTGCAACTCTTCCCTTCTGCAGCCCTTGAGGAAAGCGGGAGCGTGGGGGCTGCCATGCCCGCGCCGAGCCCTTCACGCTTACGGTGATCCCAGTCCCCACGACTCTGAGGGCAAGGGATGCAAGTCTTACTATCTGAGGTCTCAAGTTCGTTGTTAAAACCCACCTGCAAATGATGCAGGGGATCGTTGCTCGTTGCCCCTCCCTGTTCAATATAAATCACCTGGCACTTGCAATTCAAAGCCAATTCCTGAGCAGCAGGAATCTGTCTTGGACTCTGAATTCTACCCAGATGCAGAAGGTTTTGCAGGAGCCCTTGCAGGGGAAATCCAGGCCGGTATCTGGCAGAGCTGGGATGCTGTGCCGAGCAGAGGGGGAGGCCGGGGTGCTGCTGTCATGTGCGTGGGAGGTGGGAGCCTGCATCCCCCTCAGCTGCCTTTGCCTGCCAGCACAGCCTGTACTGCAGACTGCGTGGAAACAAAGCATTGTTATTCCAGCACAACCAGCAGCTGGGCATGTGCCAGGAAGTGGCCAGGGCTCACCTGGAGTGGGCACACAGCTACGAGCAGACTCTGAGCGAGGGTAAACACTGCAGCGGAACTGGGCAGGGAATGGGCAGTCAGGGAATCCTGGCCTTGTGGAATATGGGTAATACCAACAGTAATGACCCCACAAGCAGGAAGGTTTTCCCTTCCCAGAGTACTGCTCTGCGGCTACCCACCCCTTGCCCATCATCATCACCAGGCATCTGGAAGGGACCGTGACCAGGCAGGAGGTCAGGACCCTGAAAGGCTCCTGAAGGGTTCAGCCCCAGTTGCATTTCACAGTTCCCAACCAAAGCAGCCCGTGGTCACCTTTCCAGCCCGAATGTGCCCAGCTCAGCCCTCTGCTGCGATTCCCGGCACCGCCGCAGCGGGGGAGCCTGGGCAGCCGCTCCCTTCCACTCCATCCTCCATCACCGCAACCAGGCTCAGCCAGAATTACCTCGCCGGCAGGGCTGGGAAAAGCGGCGGGCTGGGAGGGCTTGCTGGGAGCAGGCTGTGGCCACTGCGANGCTGTGGCCACTGCGAGCCTGGCTTTTATTGTATCACCACCGGCTGTATTTGGTTGTGGATGGTTTCTGGATGAATTAAACTCCCGTCATTGTGAGTGGGGGTGTACGGGCCGTTCCATCGCTGCATCCCTCCATCCCTGCATCCCAGCAGGGATGGGTGAGGTGAGGGGAGCTCGCAGGGATCTTGGGCTGCCCGGGGTAGTGGCCCAAAGGGTTGTTCTCCTGGAATGGGGCGTCAAGGCAAAGAGATGGGCCGGGCTGGGGGCGGCTGTGTGTTCTTGGA
>VWZF01005868.1:68363-120489 GCA_013396755.1 Sclerurus mexicanus
TGGGCGGCGCTGCCCTCGCCCCTCGCGGGCCGCGGGGCGTTCCCGGCGGGGCCGGGCCGGGTTTGTGCCGCGGCGGTGCTGCGGCCGCAGCCCGGGGCTCTGGGGCACCCCGGATCACCACCGGCTGTATTTGGTTGTGGATGGTTTCTGGATGAATTAAACTCCCGTCATTGTGAGTGGGGGTGTACGGGCCGTTCCATCGCTGCATCCCTCCATCCCTGCATCCNCTCTGCCGCTCGGGTGTCCCTCAGGTGTGCCCGCCCTGTCCCCTGCGGAGACACGCTCCCGGGACACCGCGTGGGGTGGCGGTCGGGGGCTGCGGGGCGGCAGGAGGCGTCTCCGGTGCCTGTCGGGTTTGGGGAGCGGCAGCACCGGGTCCGGGGCAAAGTGAGACTGCAGCGGGATCGCCCGAAGGAGAGGGGCTGGGGATGGGTCCCCTGGGTGCTGGCTCCAGGTCGGGAGCCCAGGGGTGAAGGCTGGTGGGGGATGTTCACTCCTGCAGAACTGGGAGAGGAAGGCAGGAAAATGCCGGAGTGATGCCCTAGGAGATGATGAGGGGCATCCTCCTCTTCGGAGCGTACATGACTACAGGTACCCTGGCATCTCCTGGCCAGCAGCCGCTGTTGGTGTAAGTCAGCAGTGGCCATCTCTGTGCTGGCTCTTCAGCCCTGGGGGCTCCGTGTGTGCGGCACCACCACAGCAACAGAGCAGTGAGGGGGTAACCATCCTTCCACCAACCCACCATGACACCCATAGCACACCCATGCCATCCTGGGGGCTGGGAGAGACCATGGCAGCTGCCTTCAATGGCAGCACTTACAGCCAAGTCGATGATACTGGGAGTTACAGAAGGTCCGAGCACCTGCTGTGCCCCGTCTGGGGTCAGAAGAGGGAGAGCACCTTTCAGCTCCTGGGACATAAGCCCTGTGCCCGTGCAGGTGTCATGGGAAAAAGAGGTTGCTTACAGCTTGTACAGTGCAGGGGGCTGTTTAGTGGAGGCTTCTGAGAGACAACATGGCTTCTGAAGTTAAAATAGGCCTTTCATGTAAAGCTAATTCATGGGGGTTTTATATTCTCGGGCCTCAGGGGATAGCTGTGGGAACTGGATGCTGAAGACTCTTTGCATCAGTGAGTGGGTAACTGCACAGAAATGCACGTGAATGTTACAAATGGGCCTTTTGGAGTCTGTCTGGATATGGTGACAAACCCCTTTATTTCAGTGTGCTGCTGCTCCTTCAGATGCCATTGAATTTCTGATTAGCAGTAACTCAGGCTTGTAAGTAAGTGTGGGTGTGGGCTTTGCAGAACACTCCAGTGAGACAAGCATTATCTGGGTAGTGTGTATGTTTGTCAGGGCAATGCCAGGTCTCTCTGACGGCCTCTTGGTCTGTCAGTCCTGTGAGGCTGTGGCTCTCCTGCAGCCTGGCAGGATGGCCTGACCAGAGGGACATCTTGGGTACCAGTAAGCCCTTAAGCTATTTACAGGAGCTATTTAGTTACAGAGCAAAGACCTTATGAACTGCTAGATTTTAAAACCCTATGGTGGCATAGCTCCAGTTTGCTGCTCATGAGTTTCCTCTCTGCAGTCCCCTGCTTCATTTGCTTGTGACATGACGTCTTCTCACTGCTGTGGGTGCAGGAGCCTTCTCCTGGGCTGCTCGCTCGTACCAGTTTTACTTGCAGGTACCTCACCAGTAAACGTTTCAAAATCTTAAAGGAAAAGCATTTCTTCATTGACTTTACATTCATTTCTCACACTGTATTTTGCTACAGACTTAGCACAGCTTGCAGCCTGCCAGGCTGGCCCCTGACAGGCTCTTAGTAATGCACTGATATTAAAGCAGCATTGCTGGTGTCTTTGTAAGCATTCTCCTCTAGTTCAGCTGTTACTTTCCCAAATGCTCTTAGACCCTGTAGCAGGAAACCAAAGAGTTTTTCTTGCATCTTCTCATCTGTGTTTTGGCCGTTGAATTTCCAGCACCTGAACTTGCCTGATGATGTGTGAGGCAGCAGGATCTATTTTACTGCTCTGCAGTTATGGTCTGTGTTTGTGACTGACTTTCTACTGTCTCTAAAGAGCTGATGTGAAGTCAAAACCCGTGTTTATTCATGGCAGAAGACATCTGCTCACTAAAAGTGCTTGAAACTGTTTTCTCAATGTCCAGGATGAGTACAAACAATATGTCCCCCAGTTTTGGTTTAATAAAGGCACTGAGACTAGTTAGTGACAGTTTTGGGAGGCAATTAACGCCTCCCCAATCACTACAGGGAAAAAGCACCGGTAATGATTAGTGTTAGTGTGCTTAGCGGGAGAGACAGTGGCCAACAGGAGTCACCATTGTAAAGGTAAGCTTGGGCTTCCTTAATAGTGCAGTCAGGTGAGCAGTAGGTTGCAGAACAGTCACAGCTCCTCGCAGCAGCCCGCTGATGGGATGCTCACAGGGGAGACTTGGATTGCTGTTGCTGTACGCTATTAGGAGCATTAACTTTCTTCTCAGCTCCTCTTTAGTTTCAGCGTTTTCTTGATTGGCTTTCACAGACATGGGAAGTTCTTGCTTGGGCTTCTCTAGAGGAAGAGACAACTCCTAGGTATTATTTAAAGCTTTTTCTTGGCTGATGTCTTTTTGCAGAATTTTGTACTGAAATCCACGTGGTTCAGTGTTGCTGTTAAAAGAGGGTTAGTTGTATGGTGGGGAAAAACCCCCACTAACAAATCCTTCTTAGAAATGCCCCTAAGAAACAAGTTAGGGCTTAGCCAGAGCATCAGAAGCTGCAGATGATGTGAGATTAATTTGAGTCAATTAGAAACACCCAACTTCAGCTGATACTCTTGCTGATTTTACTCTTCTGTAGTTCCCTTTTGGCTCTGTTGTGGGTTATTAAGAGTCATTTCAAGCTGAGTGCCTTTCTGGGGATAGATGCTGAGGCCATCAAGCAGCGAGAGGGAAGGATTGGGCTGTGCTGCTGGACAGGGGCAGCTTGTGAACTACAAGTAGAGTGAGCTGCTCATCCAAACACTGACCTTGTGTATGGCTGAGCCCTAACTCTACACACCCGTGGCAGAGACCTCAGACACTGATGCTGGCGTGGCCGTGCTCAGTAAAGCTGTAAACTCGGGAGCTGGTGGTGCTGCTGCCTAGACAGGTGAAAATACGTACCCAGCACTGTGCTGGTTGGTGACAACATGTAGGGTAATTGCCTCCAGCCACTGACAGAGCAGGAGATATGCTAATACCTAATGCCAGGTGAATACTGCTGCAGCAGAGCTGTCAGCACGAGTGCCAGGGCTTCCCATTGAGTGGAAAGGTGACTGTCAGCACAAGGTTGGTCTTTTGTCTCCAGCTGTGTGCTGATGCTTAAGTGATGTGTGAGTGATAGAAAAATAGGAGGTCAAAATGGAGCTTAGGGTGTCCTCTGGAGTCATACAGTCACTCCAGAAGACAGGCCTTTCAAAGCTGTGTGTGAAGCTGTAAAAGATTCAGTTTGAAAAGCTTCTCTAGGAGTGAAAGTTTCATTCAGTGTCAGAAAGGGACAAATGCTGAGTCTAGCAAGTAATAAGAGTTCTTTTTTTGAGTTAAATAGCCTGTATGTTGCTATCATGATGGGACATGTAATTTTGCAATAGGAGTGTGGAATTATTCTAGCTTTGGGTGTAACAGAGCAGCACAAGGAGCACAAAGCGAGTGGCTCCTCTGGGAGGATGCTGAACTATGAGTGATACTTGGCCTGCCAGGAAAGCTGATCTGCTCTGCTCCTGGTGGGACAGGGCCCTGGTGGTTTGCTCATGTTGTGCCACCTATGTATGGGAACAGCAATTTGCTCTCGGCACCACGACTGACCTTGCTGTGTCTCATGTCTGCGCTGGCCCAGGCTGAATTCCCCATCAATGAAAGTGTTAACATTACGTGTCAAGGAGGGGGATGGCAGCTGTAAAATGATGTATTGGTAAATGTCAGGGGTGCAAAAATAAGTGCTAAGTTGCAGGGGGATGTTTCCTGCTGAAGTGGGAATGGTTTAGCATGCTGGCTGCTGCTCAGCTGTATTAAGCCATTAGAAAATAGCTTTGAAATTACTATTAATAACCTTTTCAAAAATACTTGAACTTTATTTGGAAAAATTGTTTGTGATGTGAGTTTTGATTCCTTGCTCCTGCTTTCACATTGTACTCTGGAGGAGCAAGAAGAGGTCTGTCTGGGTGGAAAGGTGTGTATGGTGATGGCCAAGAAGCTTTGGTCTGCCTGGTGAGAAAATGGAGGCAAGCAGAGTATCACAAGCATTTTGAAGATGCCTTGGATTGCTGTTTGCTGTATCTTTTTTTGCAAGAATAAACAGGCATGTGATAAAAATAAGAGCCTGCTTTGTGCAGCCTAGCAACAACTTAAAATTCTCCTGCAGCACGAGCGAGTGCACAACGGCAGAGTACAGGTAGTCCTAGCCAGGCAGGCACAGGAGTGGTGTCACCTCCCAGGCTGCAAAGAGAAGAGAGGTTTCTGTGAAGGAGTGAAATCTGAGCACTCAGTTTCCCAAAATCGCTCTGTCCTGGTTTGTGTTGACTCAGGTTCAGGATTGGAATTGCGTGGTGCAGAGTGAAGTAGCGTAGGAGCTGCCTTTCCTTGCAGACCAGAGCATGCCAGGGCTCAAAAGTGTGGGTCTGGCAGCTCCTGGCCATTCCTCCAAGCCTGATCCCACATCTACACCTAGCCCTGCAGTTCAGCCTTCCCCAGAGCTGCCTCTGCTCCTGTCATCCCCACTCTGTTAATTCAGTTCACTGGTTTGCTGGAAAGCTCTTTGTTTCTAATCGGGTTGCTTCTCTGCCAGCACAGCACATGCATTGGTTTGGTGATGGAGCTGCACATGCCGAGGGTGATGTCGTGTAGGAGCACTGTGGAAGCGGTGAGCTGTGGCAGCTCAGGTGCTGTCAAACCTTCCACACTAGCATGGAGATAATGATGGTTTGGAGCACTGAATTAGAGCCATAGAATGGTTTGGGTTGAAGGGACTTTAAAGATCATCTAGTTCTAAGCCCCAAGCTGGTTCTATGGTGTCAGTGACAGAATCACAGAATCGTTAAGGCTGGAAGGGAGCTTTGGAGATCTAGTCCAACCCTTTTGCGGGGTCACCCAAAGCACGTGACACAGGAATGTGTCCAGATGGGTTTTGAATGTCTCCAGAGAGGGAGACTCCACAGCCTTCATGGGCGGGTTGTTCCAGTGCTATCAAATCATGAGACATTCTGATAGCAAATCCCCAGTCATTGTAAACTGAGCTTTGGCAATTGTGCTTTGCTGCAAGAGTTTTTTGCTCCATCTACATAAAATCAAGCTTTAAACCTGGTGCTCCTGACACCTGGCTCTTGCTGCTCCTGGGCACAAGGTGATGATTGTACAGACTGTTCTATGAACCATCCCCTGTGCTGGAGCCTGCAGTGTTATTTGTCATCTGCTGCAGATTTGATGGAGCTTTCAATGGGCGTGAGGGCTTAATCGCAATACTCACTCAGATCCTGAGTAAGTGCTTAGGCTAAAAATAAGGTTTTATTTTGGAGAATAAGCAGCTGGTAGCTCTTTACAGCTGAGGCTGCATTTCTTGAAACATGCAAGAAACTGAAGGAATGAAGCATTTTTCTCTGAGCTCTTGCCATAGCAGAGATGCTATCCTGTCGGAGTTGCTAATGCTTTGAGATGAAGTTTTATTCTTGAGACTAAATTACACAGTCAGGGGAATTATAACCATTTCTAATTTCTGTAGCTAAAGACTTGAAATTTTACATTCATTTCTCACACTGTATTTTGCTACAGACTTAACACAGACTTGAAAGTTCTACAGTCTTTCATGGTCCAGAATGACTAAAGTAGGTGATGGTCTTTAGCCTTGGCTGTGAAGACATGTTCTCACATTTACTGCGATTAAAAATAATTAGGCTTTTTGATATTAGATAAAATTTGCCTTTGTGACCTGAACGCCCATGAATGAGTAGCATTGGTGGTGTGGGCTTATCACTCCTGCAGCTGTGTCATAGGTGGAGTGACAGTGGTGGATGCATGGGTAGTTCCAGTGGGTTTGCTTGGTGCTGGAAACCTTAAGCCTGTTTGAGGGTTGAACACCGTGAAGGCTGCCTTGGTCAGACCTGAGCAGACAGTAGGAAGATGTCTGAAAGTCCACGCCCGCTCTTGAGCCATGTGGCTGTGGCTCTCTTTGCTTTGGAGGAAAGGCAAGATGAGGGTGCAGACTGGAAAGAAGAAGTGGACCATTTTCTCCTTGGCCTTTGGAGAGGCATTTGCCCAGAGCAGACAGACACAGTCTGGTTCCCGGCTTCACTGGGATTGCTGTGTCTGCTGGGTCATTTGCACCCCTGCTTTCTAGTGCCAGGCTTGCCACGAGCCTTTCAACATGTTTCACAAGTGATCACCTGGTGTTATCTTGCAATTTTATTGATCAAATCTGTGATTTTAGTTTTTTTGGCTGCCTACTGTATGGTTTTTGAATGCTTTTCATTGGCTAGACGATGGCTAGACTTTCTTCCCTGGTTTATATCTGGATGATGATCAGCTTCTTGTTACAAGGGGTGAACTGCCAGTTTTGAACTAGGAGCATCCTGCTCTGTGTTTATGCTTGTGCTCTCTTCTCAGGCTCCCACTGTTGTGTTTCCTGTCAGGATTTCCAACTTCCCATCAGGTGAACTCTTATTCGGAAAAAAAAAAAAAAAAAACCCGCCNAAAAACAAACACCCCCCCAAAAAAAAAAACCAAAAAAACCAACGACAACAAAACAGAGGAGGAGAGATTTTTATTGAAACCAATAAACCAGAAAGTTCATGGAAATTGATTTTGTTGTGATTGTTGATCTCTGTGAAGTACAGAGAAAGCAAAACATTGAAGAGCAGGGACAAATTCACGTTGCTTGTCCTTGGAGAAAAATGTGCTGTGTTAGTGATGATGGGAGAACATTGTGAAGAGTCCTCCTCCTTGCAAGAGAAGAGTAATCTCCGTGCTTGGAACAGCCTCTACACTGGGAAAGGCTTTGACAAAAGCAGACTGTATCATGGTCACTGGCTGACCTAAGATCTCTTGCAAGGCTTGAGGCATATTAATGCCCATGGGGAAGGTCAAATCCCATGGTGTAAAATGGGTATTTACATTTGTCAGTGGGTGAAACATGGAAAACAACTGAACCTGTCTGTTGAGGTTGTGGTTAGGAGAGTTTTGGTTCTAGGACAGAAGCACTCTCCTTTTTCTTCCTTTCCTTGTGTAGCTTAGATGTACATAAAAACAAACAGAATTTATAAGAATGTCCCAGATTTACTCCCTCGTGATGAATTTAAACTTTGTCATTCCCAGACAGGATTATGTATTCAGCATATGAGCTGTCAGTCTGGGCCCTGGAAGAAGGACGAATTCCAGAAGGGGTTTATAGGGAGGGAAGTACAAGCAGCCTTAGTATGCAACCATAGCATTAGATGGTCTGGAAGAAAATTAGACTTCACAGATTTTAATGTCCCATGTGGCCTATGCTGTAACCAAAATTTTACAAGCCACAAGTTCTAACAGAGCCCCATGTGCAGAGATTTTTAAATTAAAACACACGTGCATTGCATTTCTTCCAGGGATGACACCTTAACTTGAAGCTTTCATCTTGGCCATGGCAGTAACAGCTGGCTCAGTTTTCTTCACTGGAGAGGAGTATTTGTGTGTGGACTTGCAAGGGCTGTCAGGGCTAGAAGTGTTTGCTGTTGGACTGGGAGATGAGCTGATCCTGCTGGGCTGGTGATTGCTGCCTCCCATACTTGCTGTTGTGTGAACTTCGAGTGGGAAGGAGGTCCCGTTTCCAGGGCTGGCACTCTCTCTCCAGGGAGAATGGGTGCCAGCACTCTTGGAGGACCCCAGTTTGTGCTTTTTCTGTGAGTTGGCATCTGGAGCTGCAAAATGTTTGTTGTATTTAGAGGAAAAATTCTCATTTGAAATGTCAGTCCACTGGAAATTGTTTCTGTGGACCCTGACTGCCCTCATTGCCTCAGGTCTGAGTCACTGCAGGAGTTGTGTCCTGGTCCTGCTTCTGGAGGAGCATTGCTTTGCTTTCTCAGACAGTGGCTCACAAATGAAGTTTTGACCTTTACAGGAGGTTCTTGTCAAATCTAATTTGTCTTGGCTTTTATCATATGGCAACGCCTTTGATTTTTAAGAAAAGGGTTTTGAAGCTTGTCATGTGAGAAGTGGAACAGAGGACACGATTAATGACTGCATCTCTTTGCCTCTACTCCCCTTAGCCCCCCAGCCCATTCTTGAAACAGGGATATTGAGCACTATCATGAAGAAAGCTCTGTCAACACTAGCAGAGAAATAATTGTCCCAAAGACAAGACCCATTCCCTTGCAGCAGGAAAGAGGGGTCAGCTTCATGGGAGCTATTCCGTGTTAATGCCCTGCCATGCAGAGCTCCTGTGGCAGAGCTCTTTGTTTCCCTTCCCAGGAAACAAAGAGCTGATCTTGTCCCCTTCTAGCATGAGGCTCAGGCGAGAAAGGGAAGTAAAATTTTCAGTGTGTGCTTTTTAGGGTGAGGTGGGACATTCATGGGTTTGTTTTTCCTGGTTATTCCCTCGCCTGTTGAAGTTTTGTTTAGAAGAAATTGTCACTCCCTTCCTCCTTGGAAACTGCTTGCTTCTTGATTACTGAGTTGCAAAGCCTGTGTCCTTCCTCATGTCCATCTGGAGCAGGAGAAGGGACAGTGTCACACAGCTGTGAGTGTAGCAAGCCCATTCCTCTGAGTCAGGCTGCTGTTCGTGCTAGTGGGATGTGCTTTTGGATAGGGATTTGTTTGCTGTCATGCTGATGGGGTCCCATCTATGCTGTTTCGTCCCTCTCCCGTGCTCAGGCTGGGGTGGTGTGCGTGAAAGCGGTCTGCAAGGTGTTGATTTTTGTGTCACACTTCCCTCTGATCTGGAAATGCTACGATAGGCTGATATTTTAGCTTGTTCAGCTGCTCAAGAGTTATAATTAAAAATAAAAAAAATAAATCAAGCTGTTGGACTAGGCATGCTAGATAATTCTAGGCTGTGGGTCGTTCTTGCTAAATCACCGGTTCCAAGTTCAGATTAGATCACCTCTAAGTAATAGCTATTAATTATTTCTTGGTTTTTTTACTAGTACAAGTGGGAACGATGCCTAGTGGTATGGAAACCTGAGGGCAGGCCCCTGCTCCAAGCCTTCTATTATATTGAACAAAAACAAGCGACTGAGGGAGAAGATGAGGCAAGAGCTGCAAAAATAGATACTTGTCCATGAGAAGATGGGAGTTGTCTGGAAGATGGGATGATGTCTTGATGAAAAGGTTTTGAATGCCTGCCCGTGAGGTTTGTGCCTGGGGCTATACCTCCACAGCTGCTAATGTGGTTGGGGTGACACCTCCCACTGTTCCCACTGCCTGCTTCCACTCCGCTGTCCTTGAGCTCACTGGCCAAGCTCAGTCTCTGAGTTTCATCCTCTTTCGCTGGAGGTGGGAAGAAAGCCTTGATGGACCACACAGGTGCCTTTCACCCACTTGCACATGGGGGATGAAAATGGTGGTGGACAGATTTTCAGGGTGGAGGGCTCTCTGACAATCGAGTTCGATGCGTGTGCTGTAATGGTTGTACAGAGAACCAGGGCAGCTCCTGTGAAAACCAGATGGCTGCCTTGAGAGATCAAGTTGAAGCTTTTCACCGAGCAGACAAATGCAAACCTCCGTGGCCTCTCAATCTGATATGGTGACGATTCTTTTTTGTGTAAACTCGATGAATTCTATGCTTTTCCATGCTTCTTGAAGACACTCTTTTTCCTTCTCCTGAGGAAAGGATGTGTGTTTGCAGGCAGATGGAGTGGGGCACCATGGTTTGAACACTGAGCTGTTCCCAAGTGACCTGCCAGAAGGCAGGTCTGTGGTCCCTTTCCCTTCATGCTTAGGCTTAGCTGTCCCTGGGGAGTATCTGGGGAGAAGGTAAAGTATCAGGGAAAGCCACATTTTAGAATGTTAAAAGAGTAATTGCATGAAAACCCAGCACCTCAAGTAAGAATGGTGATCATAAAAATTCATTACCTACTTACTGCAGAAGCTTAGGGCTTTTCCTGAGCCTGGCCGAATCAAAGCGTTTGTAGCTGAAGACTTTTTCCATTTAACGTCAAAAAAACAATGTCCCTTGAAGTGCTGAGTTTTATGTAAGGAACTTTTTGTCCCAGAATCACTTTTATTGACTTAAACTATAAAATGCATCCCCTTTAGTTTGTTTTTTGAATTGATTTCATATGTCTGTCTTCCATTAGCTGATAATAAGAGATAGCAGCAGCATTGAAATAATTGTGCGGTCATTATCAAGAGACCTGCACAGTATAATTCTTTATACCAGGGATGGAAAGAAACCCCTCCAGCATCTAGTTCTGTGAAGCATCCTCTTGTCTGTGGTCTTGGGCTGCCTCAGAAGCATTGCCTAGTGATGTGGGACAGGCTCTGAGCCTTCACATGCATGAACACATGGGAACTGTATTCTTGAGCTCTTATTCAGAAGCTTGAGGTGTCAAAATGGTATCGAGCTCTGGTCACTTTAAAAGCTTTTAAACACTAATAATGGCTGAGCAAAAGAGTTCTTCCAACAAAACTACTGTTGGCAATGTTAGGTCTTGTGTGACTCTTTAGATGTGAAGGACCATGCAAATGTTTCACAGCTGGGCTGGGGGAGGTTAGGAGTGGTGAGGAGTGATCAGTCCTGACTTGGAAGAGTTTAGAGGGATGGGGGAGAGCCAGCTTACACATGGCTTGTGCAAACCATGCAGCTTGAGGGTTACTGTCATCCCTTACTTGCTGTCAGGCAGCTTCCACCACCTCCTCTGCCCCATGGTGGCCTTGTGCACTGGAGGGGTCCATGGAGGGGCCACCAAGTGGGTCAGGTGGATGTAAGCTGAGTGTTGGCCATCTCCTTTTCTGCAGGATTTGTCCCACTCGATACGGGGTGGGAAGATTTCCTGAAACGCAGTGATTTGCTCTCACTGGTGCCACTGAGAGAGTTGGATGCTGACACAGGTGAATGTGGCATGTGAAGAAGCGGATGGAAGAAATCGATCCTGTAATGAGCTGTGGGAGCTGGAAGCAAGTTTTGCACATGAGCAGTGAACAGTCCAACAAATGTAGGTTTTTTGTTCACTGCCTCAGGAAGTGTGGAAAACAGGATTATGGCTGTTTTGCTGCCTGTAGCACAATGTTCTAAGAGGACATTCCCTTCCTGTCCCCATTTCTTCATGGTTTCTGGGGAGCCTGTGCCACTCTAAGCTGTGAAAGGAGATGGGATTATAAGTTGCAGCTAAAGCAGAGGCTGTTTTTCCCCTGCAGATAGTGTGGGACACTAATGAATTGCTTTTCTTCCATGACTCACCTCTTACCTCCTTATAGGTGAAATGTCAGCAAATCCAGCTGAACCCTTTAATCTTTTTTTAAGGTAAAAAAGCCCACTGAACAAACCCGAGAATTTGTTCTTGAACTGAATCTGGAGATAGCAGCAAGTTAGTCTCATTCCTCTGATAAACAGAACTAAACTTGCAATTCTCAAGGTACTTTTGTAGGTCAATGGAAACTGTCAGTCTGTCAAGTTTTGCAGCACAGAAAAGTCATGGTCCCCTGTCTGCCAGTCAAAAAGCAACTGTAGGGTCTTTAGTTCATAGTTTTCTGGAGTTTATTTTGGCTTGTGCTCTCTCTTTATGATCACACGTGTAACAACATAAGAAACTGCTGTAGATCACAGTGGTATCTTCATTTATTTTGGATTATGAATTAGTATTAAGTTTAGCATTGTCCCAGTAAAACTCAATGGCATTGACTCCCTGGATTTGGTGTGAGGGTGCTGATTGCTTCAGCAGAAATGTCCACTTTAGCAGGAATAAATGTGCTTTGCAGGAGCAGCTTTCAGCTAATGAGGACATTGGCACACTTGGTTATTTTGTCTATGGCCAATTAGCATCATCTTCCTCTTGACAGCATAGCCTGTGTGGAGTGTTTCAGCCCCTCTGATATCCCTTCCCTTGCTGCCCTGCACCTGCACCCTCAACGGTCTTTAAATGGCTTTACTATAATTAGCTGGCACACCTAACTCCGTGTAATTCTTGTGTATAGCACTGATAAGCCAAAAGCATGAATAACATTTCCTGTTTGATAGCGCTACTCTGAAGGTGTCAAAATACATTGCTACCAGAATTCATTTCAGGGGAGTGAAGGAGACACCTGTTTTCTTTGAGGATGTTCCTTCTTGCCTTGGCTTTACTGTGGCCCACCTGAAAGCAAATAAGCATTTGAGGGTTATCTTTTACTGGGGACCTGGCTGTTATACTTCTTGTTTAAATCCCTTAGTGAGTGTTTTGTACCCAAGTTTAAGTCATAAAGGCTCCTGGCAACCAGAGGGAGTCTGCTGGGTCTGGACATGCTGTTCTGCTTGGGTGGAAGACTTGTTTGGGATTCCCATGTTGGGAAATACCTGCCCTGCACAAGGGAGATGTTCCAGTCTTCCACACTGCTGTGAGGTGGTCTGTACCTCCTGAAAATGTTGAGAAGAAGGTGGTTGGGTATCCTGGGGTTTCCTGATACTGATACTTCCAATATCTGTGCCTGCAACCCAGAGGGGGCTGTGGACAGAAGAGAAATTGCTGGTGAGATCCATACTGTGGGAAAATTATATAGAAATGAGGTTTTTTGGGGTACCTACTTTGGAGAAACGTTATAAGTGTGTTTGCTCTCGAGTCCCTGCTCTGAAACAACATTAGTGGGAGAAGTGCTCAAGGGTCTTGGTTGACTTTCTATGATTGGGAGTTGTGTGAAGGCATGATAGTACTGTTTGTAAGTGATCCTTCCACCTTGGAGTGAGCTTTGCTCCATGAGAATGTGGAGCTGCCCCCTTTGAGCAAAGGGGCAGCATAAACCCAGCCTTTCTGTATTTGCTTAGGGCAATTCTACTCCTCATAAAAAATGTTCAGGTTTTTCCATATGGTGGTTTGGGGGTAATTTTATTTTGGAGCAGGTTGCACATGTGATCTGATTAATAACTGTGATAAGCCTAGTTTCAGGTAGGATGCACCAGTAACTTGAGGAAGAAATGCTCATTACAGAGGGAAGCACTGAGTTTTTTGTATCAGTTAATACATTTTCTGATCCTGCCCTGCTGGCTTTCTTTTTATTTTGAGGTATGCAGGGGAGCTGCATCCCTGCATGGCAGAAGAAGCATTGCATGCAGAGTCCAAAACACAGGAAAAGTATTTTCTAGCCAGAGTGTTAACTGATCATGCAGCAGCAAGCTCCCTTTCATCCTCCCAACTGGAATGATCTTTGATGAGAACTTTTCAAGGCCTCTCTGAGGTTTGCTCATGGTAATGCAGGGCAGGTTTTCATCTTTACAGCGACAGCTTAGCAGGATGTAGCCTCGGCTCTGCCAGGCCTGGCAGCTCTGATCCTAGTGCTGCTCAAAAGATCCTGGGGATTCGTGTCTGGCTTGCACCTTGCATCTGTCCAGGTCTGAAACTAGCTGATGACTTTCCTGTGGCTGCCCCTGCACAAATGCCATGTTGATCCTGTCAGATATTGACTTGGCCTGACAACTGTGCCAAAAGGATGCTGAACAGGTAAACCTAGAGAGAGGGGCAGCTCTGGTGTCTGGCAGCTGCTCACCTGGGACAGGCTGAGCCTGAGAAGTCCCCTGAGGCACTGAAAGAAGTAAGAATTAAAGCAGCAGAGAACAGCAAGATATGTAAGTATGTGTTGATTGCTTTATTTTAAAATCTTCTGTCTCTGCTTCTATCCTTTTAGAGTGTTTTGGCATGAGACACATGTTCTGGTTACTGGAGAGTGCAGAATTACAAGGGAAAGGAGTCAGTGGCCGATTCTGATCATGGTAGCCAGTAAACAGGGTCTGAGCATGGCTGGAGAGACCCAGGATGAAGCATTTCCACCTTGGGAAGTCCAAGCGTGCAGTGGTGGGTTTCATGCATTCTGCTGTCCCTCAGCCTGTCTCTGCCCTCTTCTCCCTGACTCTGAAGCTGCCTGCTCTCGAGAGAGAAATCAGCCAAGATTTGTTTGCTGTGCATTGCTCTTCTGCCTTCTGGGCTCAGTTTGTTCCAAATGCCTCTCGTGCCTGTACTGTCCCTAGTTAGTGTATCTCTTTTGCCAGGAGCTCTGGCTTTTGCTTTAGCGTGATTTGCACAGCTTAAGCCCTTTCCCTGGCTATCCTTTCTCTTCATTTCCCATTTGTGCAGGCTGTCCGCTCGAGTGGCTGCTGTCAGCACACAGTGGAAAAACACCGATCCGTTAGAAACCCACTATAGCACATCAGCAGGAATTCCTGTTCTGCTTCTGGGCTGCCTCTTTGTCAGAAGAGCTCAGCCATGTCTTTGTTTGCTCGCTAGCAAGTCAGAGATGCTGCAGGTTTATTTGAAGCTTTTCTCATCTTATTTGCTCAGTAACCAGGACTGTTGCCCATTGTTCCACTTGCGTTTTTATTGTGTGTTTTTAAGTGCCGCAAGGCACAATATCTCCGTGCTGACAAGAATAAGTTAATGCATATCTCTTAGCCAACAGCCTGGGGACTAAAATTTCTGATTGAGGCTGCAAAAAGGGGAAGAGAAAGGAGCTGAATTTCCTCCAGCAATGCAAAAAAAACCCAAAACTCAGCCCATTTGTTTGAGCTGTGTGGTCCCGAAGGGGGAACTCAGATCTGGCACGTCACTCTGCCACAGACAAAGGATAGTTGATTTTTGTAAATTGGTGCTGTGATCATTTAAATCTGGAAAGAATACAGCATGCAGATAGTCTGGCAGTGACTGGGGGCGAAGGGCATGTGACCTAAGAGGTGGTGTTCCTCTCTGATTTGAGTAACAAAGAACCAGCCTGTGCCTGTGTACGCCAGCGGGATAAATATCCCAATTTCACCAGTGGTCCGTGTCAGTGCAGCTGCATGAAAACTGAGCTGTCACTGGAGACAAAACTTTGTCTGTCCTTTGTTGTCTTGTCGTGAGAGCCAAAGCAATGAGATGAGGGTGAAGATCAGCAGCCTTGCCTGGACACCCTTCTGGGCTGCAGAGGCAGCCGCAAGCAGGAGGGCTCCAATTCTTGCACACGCAGAAGAGTAAATGCCCTTGATCACTAAAAGCTGGGGAGGCAAGAGGAAAAACAAAAGCCGTGTTTTCTTGGATCAGCCCCCCACAGAGGCAAAGAAAAGCCTGCCATACGTTAATGGGCCACTTTCATAAATGTGGGAGCCTCACGCATGCAGAGTGGCTCAGCCTGTCTGAGCTGATGCAGCTGTCAGCCTGTTTGTGTAGAAAATGCTTTTCTGAAAGGTATGATTATTCTAGACTGTTGAGCAAGTTCTTCTATGTGAATGCATTTAAACAACGCCTGTGGTATGTGTGGAAGGACTGAAAATGAAGAGAGAGGGGGCAACATTTTCAACAGCCCCAGGAGGGCAGGAGAGGAGGTCGTACTGCATGTGCAAGGGCACCAGTAGTGTCTTCTGACATGCTCAGGTCTCTCATCATCCTGTGCCACAGTCCTGTGCAGGTGTGCTCTCTCTGGGGAGACTGCTCTTGGGACATTGAGGATGAGAGCAGTGTGAGCCGTGGGGATAGCTGTATTCTTGCCTGTGCAGGGCCATGCCCTGTGTTGGCCTGCTTAGATACCCACATTGAATGATGCTTCTTAAAAGCCTGGCTTTGGCCCTGGGAAAGATGTCCTTTCCCACCTGCCTTTGGGTGTGCAGAGCATGCCAAGGCAGTGCTGAGGTCTGGCTCTGTCCCCGTCAGGTGCAGAGGAAATTGGCAGCAGGCTCTGGGGAGACCCTTTGTTTGCTCATGTTATTAGCAAGGAGCGAGGAAATAATGATTTATTGATGCTTCTGTGATTCTGCTACACCAGGCTACGAAGGAAGAAATTCAGTTTCCTGGCTGATATTCATGACTCTAATTGAGAAGTAACTTGTTCCTTTAGGGCAGCTTGCCTGCAGTGGTACTGGCTGTGTCCCTTATTCTCTGATACAGTGCCCCATAGCCAAACTGGCCTGTGATTGCCAAAGATCACCTCTCTGATATTGCCCTGCCCCTTGCTGCAGCCAGGCTGGTTGTGACAGGCTGCTTATAGAGTCCAGGATTTCTCTGCTACAGCATTCTGTTTGATTAAACCAGAAATATCTGATAGAGGGAGTGGCAGCCACTCCCTTCTGGAGTGAGATGCCAGTGGGAATGTGGATCAATACTTCACCAAATACCCCTTGATCTTCATGGTACATTGGGCAGAAGGTGGTGTCCTGTTGATGCCTCTTGGCCGCAGCTGGGGTGCTGTCACCCCACTCTGACTGAGGTGACCCCTGTGCTCACCCCATAAGGGCCAGTCCCTTCCACTGCTGTCATTGCCCTGTCCCGACCACCTTTGCCACCTTTCCAGAGCCTCTGACATGGTTGTGACTGGTGAAGGACACAGTTAACAGCTCACATGCTGCTGTGGTTTGCTCGGGGCTCTGCCAACCCCCACCTGTGCAGCCTCAGTAAATCCATCTGAATTCCTGGGCTTTGCTTGGTATGTCTCCTCTGACAGCATGCCGTACAGCAATGCCCTTTTCATGCATTCCCTTGCTTCCGTGTGAGCCTTAGCTTAGTCTGCTATGAGCATGGTTTCATCTCTGTATCCTAGAGCATGGGATGGGGCAGGATTGTAGCACAGGGCTCTGCAGGGCTTCTGAAAATCCAGTTCCTGCTGGGTCCCAGGGAGGAAGATATCATAGGTGACAATGGCAAATGTGACTTTTGCCCCTGTGCAACCCATGATTCTTTCAACTGCAACGTCCTTATTCATGCATCCTCCTCAAATAAAGCAGTGTCCTTTTGGTTAACCCGAGGAGTGTGTGGATTCCTCTGAACCACATGATCTATCCAGGATACTGTTTTCTACTTTTTAAGTTTATGACGACGGTGCAGGGGATCCCCAATGCTGGGTGTCCTACAAACCCAGAATGTGAGGCAGCCCCTATGCTGACACCCCTGCTGCCCCCCCAACTCAGCTGAGAAAGGGAGGGGATGATTTATGAGCAGCATCAACAATGTCATAAAGTGCAAGTGGCAAGTTAATGCTGCTTTTTTATTCCAGCCCTTTGACAGGGCCCTATTAATAGAGGGTTGGGGAGCAGAAACAAAGGAAAGAGCACAGCAGCTAAAAGCCAGTTGTCACAGCACTGCTGCATTAGTGTGAAAATGCTGTGTTTTATCAGAAAGGAGGCACCCTCTCCATAACAAATGGCATTGCACAGCAAGGAGCAGCTCTATAGAAGCACCTCTCCTATGAAGACAGGCAGAGAGAATGGGGACAGAAGGCTTTAGGGAGACCTCATTGGCTCCAGTACTTAAAGGAAGCTCCTGAAAAGGTGGAGAATGATTTTTTTACACAGGCAGATAGTGATAGGACAAGTGCGGAACAGTTTTAAACTAGAAGAGGAGAGATTTAGATTAGATGCTGGGGGAAATTCTCTGCTTGGAGGGCTATGAGACACTGAAACAGGTTGCCCAGAAAAGTTGTAGATGCTGTATCCCTGGAAGTGTTCAAGGCCAGGTGCAACTGGGGCCCTGGGGAACCTCATCTAGTGGGTGACATTCCTACTTGTGAGGGAGGGGTTGGAACTAGGTGATCTTTAAAATTCCTTCCAACTCAAACCCTTCTGCAATTCCAGCCTGTGGGTTCCTGTGGGCTGTGGATGGTGCTGATGTGCCCTCCAGAGGAGGGCAGAGATGCTGAGCTGTTCAGTAGGATTCAGTGCTCTGTACTGCAATCTTTCCGGGGATGATCAGCCTGGGATGATGAGAAAGGGTTGAAACCCACATGGGTAAAAGCCTGGCAGGGTGAAAGAAGGCAACACAAAGGGCTGCAGCTTGCCGGAGGGCTAATTTTGGAAAGGGTGGTGGTGAACTTCGAGAGACTACAAATAGGGGAACAGGGAGTGCACCAGGGCCAGTGTTTGGAGGCTGTAGCAGGAGCTGTATTGAATTTTGGGATGGGAGCTCATGTGGTACTGCAGGAGTGTGGGTGGCCTGTGCAGAGGGCAGTGGTCTGCAGTGCTCAGAGTAGCAATGGTATTCCCATGGGCACAGCAGCCGTGGAACTTCTGCGCTGCTCCCCTTTCCCATAGAGAACATGCAACTTGCTGTAATTTGCTTTTCTCAGAAAATGAGGTGCATTCTCTGAAATAACTTGCCATTCCTTCCAACCCTCCTTGGAATGTGTTCAAATGTGCTTTGCTCTGTTTCCTTACTTAGTTCGGGAGTTATGGTGACATGCTCCCTAGGCCATATGGGGCTGCTTGGAGGCTTCATCCTAAAGTTGGGTTCTGAGTGTTCGTTTTGTCCTTGATCTGATACTGTAACAAATTTGGTTTTATTTTTTGAGTTTTCCGCAGTTACTTTCTTCCCTATCTCTCTCTCTTGGGGAAATTAGCCAACAAAGAAACCCTCCTAAATTTTTCAAAGCTGAGTATTGCACAGGAGGCCTACTCATCCACACCTTGTTTTTTTTCCCCACAGTCTGCAGTCGCTGTTAATTCACATTTGGTGAAGCAATTAATCAGGATATAAATAATACATATCATATTATCAGAAAACTGCATGCCAGTGCTATGGAGGCAGGCAGTTTCGGCCCTGGCGGGGAGGGTTTGCCTTCTGTGCTCTGCAGCCCCCTAAGGCCAATTAAGGTGCATCCTTGATGAGATTCCAGCCATTCCTTGGCTGGATAAATAGTTGCTCTGATGAAGGGAGGGGGGCCAAAGCATTCAAAGATAAAGGGGGATTTAGTGTTCAAACAGCTGCACTGTCGCCCAAACATTCCCCTCCTCCCCTTGTGCGTGGGCTGAGGCTGGACCAGCTGGACCGAAGGGATGGTACAGGCACCAGTGGCACCTTATGGGGGACCTGTGGGTCTGCTGGATCCAGAGCAAAGGCTCCATAGCATGTCCTTTGCCTTCTGCCTTAGTCTGTAAAGGTTTTTTTCTTCTGAAAGCATGTCAACTATTGATAAATGGAGCCTTGAAGAGTGTCACACTTTATTTGCTTTATCTTCCTGTTCTCCTTCACTACAGCTCTCCCAGCCTCCTGTGTGTGCCCAGGGTGTCTTTGGTATTTCTTGTTTCAAAGTTGCTGTTTATTTAAGCTGCAGTAAGGAGTACTAAAGTGGCTGGCAGGAGGAATAAATGTTGCTGTGACAGTTTGGGTGGAGATTTGGAAAAGGTACTTCAAGTTACAAAACAAGTATAAAAGCCATCAAGAAAAAAGTGAGCAAGAAAACCAAACCCAGAGTCAACAGACTCCGGAGGCCTCCAGGTTTCAGCTCTGTCTTTCACATTCACAGCTGTGTATTTGCTCTATAGAAGGGCAGTAAGAGCAGGAATAATTGAGTTTGGGGTAAGCTGGGCCTTGCAGTGGTATCTGAAAAGCTCCCTGCAGCAAGCTGAATATCCAAGGCTGCTATAGGGTCCTGAAGCTCTGTCCCTGGTGTTCCTGTAGGGATTATTGGACTTTGGTGCTTGTAACAGTGTCATTCTTTTCAAAATGTAAACTCTGGGAGTTTCACTTACTGTGGTCTCTCCTGCTGTAATCTCTGGTGCAACAGAACTGCAGCTGAAGCAGCACAGTAACATGTGGAATGTTGTTTCTCAGGTGCTGGAGCAAGATGTGGTTCTCCAGTCTATTGATCGTGCCATTGAGGCTGTGCACAATGCAGCCATGAAGAATGGGGGAAAATACAACCTGGAGCAGAGAGATGTCCTCCAGTAAGTTCAGTGGTCATTTGGGAAAGCTGGCAGAGGTGAAGGGTGGTCAGTATGTGATGCTTGTTTCATTCTATCACTGGGGGTCAAGCTGGACATTGCTGATTTGAGCCCCTGTGCTGCGAAGTGCTGCTGCACATTCAGAGCTTCCCAGTACTGGAGCTGGCAGCTGCTGCTGCTCCTCTTGACAACTGTGTCCAGCAAAGCAGAGCTTTGGCCTTGCCCCTCTATTCCTGTGAATGTCAGGAAGAGGAAACTCTCAACCACATTGTAAGCTTGGGGGAAAAATCCAAAACCTTTCCGGCTGCATTTTCTCTGCTCTACCAACCAGGAATTGTAGGGGTTGTTGGCATGTGGCAGAAGGTCCTTAATATGTTCTCAAATAATTGCTTGTGAGGAGGATTTTTGTTTTTCTCTGACACCTCACAGTCTGTGCTGAGGCACGCTGGTTTAATCTCAGTTGAACAGCAATTCTAAAGTGCAGGCAATTTCTGAAGCTTGCAATGCAATATGTGACTCTCCCCCGAGGAAGAGGCATTTTTCTCCAGCGAACTGATGAATAAATTATGGGCTCTTGCAAAGCCTCTTCCTTCCTCCCCCAGAAGTGCTTCCTTAGTTGTTAATGAAACTGGAGTTGGTGTTCAGAGTAATGTAGCCCATTCTGGTATATATAGCCCAAATGCAATAAATCACTTAAAAATACAATTTAAATGTTGCAGCATGGTCACTCCCTTGAGCTTTGCTCTTCCTGATGTCATCATTCTGTTTCAGAAAACTGATCCATCACCGGAAGGAGACTGTGTCCCGCAAAAGCCACTCTCCCACTCCGCAGGGGACAGTTATGACACAGTCCTCCAGCGACCACCACCTGGATGTGGCACGGCAGCCCAACGGGGTGTGCCGGACAGGGTACGAGCGACACCACAGTCTTCCAAACACCGAGTTCGAGGAGGAGGATGAAGGTCTCTACCAGGTACCAGTGGCTGGATGCTTTCTAGGTTCCTCCTTTGGTGGTGTGACATTGCTTGTCCTGTTGAATAAAAGGCCTTTGCAGCTGAAGTCACAAATCAAGTGTTTGTGCTGCTTATCTGGGATTACTGCAGTGTGAAGGTGTGAAGTGATGGTGTCTCTATGTAAGAAATCCAGAACTGTCCCTCTGCCATTTGTGCTTGTGATGTTTCTTGGAATCCTTTAGGGTCCTTGGTTTTATGGTCACATGTGAGAACTACTCTGTATTGTGCGATTGTCTCTTGGCAACTTTTTAAAAGGATTGCAGGCTCCCTGGAGAATACTTTGAAAAGCAGTTTTGACGCGAGCAGCAGAACTCCCTCCAAGTACAGAGCTCTGCTTCATTTCCCTCTCGTTACATCTGCACAACAAGATCGTTGGTCCTTAAGCACTTTCTCTGCTGTGGCTGCCTATTTATAATACTCGAAACAACAACAACAACAAAAAGAACCACCAAAGATCCTGCTTTGTCTGAACATTGCTTGTCATGATGAATTAAAGGTAAATTGCAGGAAATAAGATTTAGAGCAGATTTTTTATCTTGGTGACTCACAGCTCCAAGGTTACTGTGTGGCGCCAGCAAGGTTTCAAAGTAGCAGCCTAGGATGGATGTAGCCCTTGCTGGCGGTGAATGATGTGGCCGATTTCACTGTGTATGTGTAGCTGGATGTTAGGGCTAAAGGCGCCAAGCAAAGATGAGCAAGGAGGTATTTTTTTTTTCTCCTACAGATGAACATGTGCACTGTAGTTTTTCTTCCTCTCTCTGGGCTGAGTGTTTGTAGGCTGTGTGTTTATAAGGTACTGATATGCTGTCACTCCTAGCAGATGAGGCTTGTTTTACACTTGAAGAACTGTGAGTCTGTGGAGATGAGAGGCAGCTCTGTCTCATGCAGAACACGTCAATCCCTACACACCCCATTTTTCTCCTTGGTATTCATTTTGTTCCTGGACAGCTAAACCAGCTCTATTCTCAAGCCTGTACATTATGGGCTGCCTGAATGGGGCACCTTACATGCCATTTTCCATGCTGGTTCCCTGTCTTTATTGGTCTGAGGTATGGTTGCTTGTCAGAAAAGGAAGAAGACAAATTCCTTGGCTGACAAAGAATTGTTTCTGCTTAGGTGGCACTGAGGATGCAGTCAAAGGGGTTCCAGCTCAGCCCTGTGGTGAAACGGCTCCTTGAGATTTTAACAGCTCAGTTGAGCGATTTCCTGTGTTCTTTGAAAATATAACATGGAGGAAGCAGCATTGCTTTCTTCCACTGGTTATGCAGCAGCCTAAGAGGAGACCTACTGAGATACAAACTTTGTAACTAACTCTAAAGAAGCAGAAGTCTGGCATGTGTTTTTCACTGCTTGAGATTTTCAGGTGTCTTCAGTGTTAGCATTGAATTGTTAAGCAAAATTTGAGGTGCAAATTTCCTCTCAGTGACTTTGCTTCCAAGGCTGAACTGGCTGAAGTACTTGGTGATGGCACTCGTGCTGAGCCTCTCTTCAGCTCCTCCACAGTTTACATAAGGTGGGAGGCTAGGGCAGTTTCATACCAGCTGTCAAGGGAGGAGGTTGGGCTCTCAGAGTATTTTAGTCAGTCTGCTGCAGTTGTGTATGCTCAGTGAGTTTGTGATGCTCATCTCAGAAACCTTTGCTGTAGACCGGTGTGTCTGGCTTGGCAGAGTTTGCCTGGAGGAGGTGGTGGGTGGGAGGTTGTTCATTTGGTTTATTGTTTTGTTATTTTGTTTAAAGGTTCTTACTGTAATAGCATTGTTCCCAGGAGATGAAGAAGTGAATGGTGGTGTTCTCTGCCTGCCTGGCTGGGAAGGGAATGGGAGTGTTATGGTTGAGTCAGCTCTCATCTGGAGCAGCGCAGGGAACAGAGCCAGCAGTCCCTGCAAAATGGAAAAGGGAAGGAAGCAGATGTGCAAAATCTGCAGATTTGGGGAAGTTCACGGCCCCTTTGTAGAGGCCTGGGGAAAGGAAGTATACAACACAAGCATAGTTGCTTCTCTCTGCACCCTTGGTAAGGTCCCTCATCTTCTCCCCTCTGGACAGGTGGGATCTGAACTGCAAGAACTCCTGCATGGTCACCTTTCACACAGCAGCTGCACAGAGGATGTTTTGTCCCCCTTCCTTTGTGGGGTTTGGTTTGTACATCCTCCTCTTGGCCCCAAGCACTAGATGGGATGTGGGGTAAAGTCAGGGATGGCCATCGGTTACACCCCATGACTGCTGACAGTGTGGCACCTCCCAGCCTGGGCAGGCACTGGCATGGGGAAATTCACATGATGCTTCACGTTCTCATGGCAGCCACTTTGACTGTGGTGTGTGGCCATCTAAATGAGGCTGGCAGGGCTGAGCTAGCCTTAGCTGTGCATCTGTTAATTTAAGCACTAGCCTGTAATAACTGTGTTAAACTTGTATGGTGAATTTGGAAGGGCTAGTGAAGCCATGGAAATACTCCAGAATGATCCAACCCTATAATGTCATGCATCTGCTCTAAGCTCCGAGCCTGCCTGTCTGTTAAACCCCGTGCCATGTCAAGCAGCTCCGACTCGTGCTGTTAGCTCCAGCCCTCTGCAGAGAGGGCCCTGCTGTTAGCACAGCTGAGCTTTCTGGATTTGGGACCAGCCTACCAACCATGCAATGCAGAGATCCCTTCTGATGTGCTTGGCCTCTCTCAGCTGTGCAGTCTCTTTTTGGAGTGACAGGGATCATTTTTGAAGCTGTATGCAAGTATCATGTAACATTCCATCCAGAGAACAATGTAGGGTGGATTGACAAGAGCAGAGTGCTCAGGCAGGGAGTCTGCAGCAGTGTCTCATGCTAGTCCACCAGCTGAAGGCGCTTTTAGAGAAGCAACTTCAGTGACACAGTAAAAAATTGGATGTTCTTTTTGTTGGGTGGGAGAAGGGGACTGAGAAATGCCTTCTTAAAATTTTGTGCAAACTGCTGCATCTTCGCTTGTCTGATAGGGTCCAGACATGGGCCATGAGCACCCATATCTCAGTTTTTGGAATCAAGTCTTGAACATTTGAGGTGGCTCCTGAAGGTGTCTTATTTACAGGAATGTCTTCGCTCCCATTTCAGAGGAAGTTTCTGTCCTTCCTGGATCCAGGGGGAAAAAGAACATTTTTTCATTCTCTTTGTACTGATCTCTGTAAGATACAGACCCTTCAGGAACCTGTCTTAGATTTGCCCTGTGTGTTATTACAGACCTATCCAGTAATGACAGGGCACAGAAAATCTTCTCTTCCAGAGCTAAACAAACCTTGAAAATTCACATGTGTGTTGGACTAAATTTCACTATAGATTCCAACTGGCTTCAGCCTGGGTTACCTGAAACATTGAGGCCATCACCTCATTTCCCTTCCTGTGCTACCTTGGATGGTTTTGCTGCAGACAGTAATTGCAATATCCCATAAAAGCAGAGGCATGTTTCAGGCAGCAGGCTCTGAATCCCAGAAGTCCTAGGAGGTCCCAAACTGAATCTCCTGGCCCTGAGTTGTTGAGTTGTGGAAACTGGAGTATTGATGCAATGTGCTCGCACCTATCTTGGCTGGTGTGTTCAATGATGTCCTGTTGATCAGAATTTAATCCTGAGGTTGCACCTCACCAGAGTAATTCTGGGTAAAATGATATTGGTGATCGTGGTGTTTAGATCTGACAGGAAAAGGTGAGTGTAGGAATCTGGACCTGGGGTTTGTACGCTGCAGGCTTGACCTTCCTAGAAGGAGAGTTTTATAGGAGAAACCCCAGATGTGGAGAGTTAATGCAACTCCCTGGCAAAAGCTTTTCCCAGCAGGTCTTGCTATAGGTAGTGTAGTATTGCACAGAGGGTCTAGCCCTATTTTCTCCCTGCATGAACAGAAGTAGCTCTGAAAGCATGGAAAAGGCATTTACATGTCTCCAGTCCTTGGCTTTGTCTTTCTCCAAGGGTATTTGTAGCTGATGTAATGGATCTCTCCAGAAGAGTGTGTAAATATGCACTCTGTTTGCAGCCTCTGTGGAGCTATTGAGAGTAATGTGGAGACACAGTGAGTGTGTGGGATTGCATTTGGAATAAAGGAGGAGTAAATGCCTGACAGGTCTACACGATATATGTGCCGTGTGCTGCTGAACACAGCAATTAAACAAGGGCTGCTTTGCTTGTCACATGGAGGGGATGAAGCCAGCTTGAGTCCTGCTTTGTTCTTCTAGGAAACCGCCTATTAATATTTGTCCTCCTGAGAAAACTTCACTGAATGATGAGAGAGATGTAAGGACAAATGTACACATGCACGCGAGAAAGAAGGTTTCATAACAGAGAATGTCTTCATTGTCAACCTCCTTTGATTGCTCTGAAATCTTTCCTTACAGATCCCACCCCAGGCCCGGCGTGCTGCTCCTGTCACCCCCCCACCTCCAGAGAAGCGCAAGAATGCACAGATTGCTGCTCCCATTAAAAGTAAGGACAAACATCTTTCCAGGTCTTGGCCACAAAATGAACACTGGGCAATGTAACAGCCATGGTGCCTGGGTGCTTTTGCTTTGTGCTTAGAAGGGCATCTTAATCTAAATAAATTCCTATGGGGTTTATATCCTTATAAATATATCTGTATCTATAACATATATATAGCCTAGATTCCTGTAGGTTTTAATATAACAGTTCTGAGCTGGTGGTCAGTGGTTTTTGAAGCCTCATTGATCTGGGAGAGTCTGGGCAGCCTAATGCTTGTGGATAGGTGCCAGGTACAGTATCCTCCTGCTCCTTCAGGGCCCTGGGAATCCTGGTGCTCTTCAAGGAGCAAACTCTCTGCCTGCTCATGTGGCTAGTCTGTGCTTCAGGGTCCTTTTTCTTTCACAGACTTCATGGCTGTCTCCCAACAAGGCAGAGGGAGTGTTCCCTCACAGCACAGAGTGTGATGCTTCACCAGGAGGGCTCACTGGCTTTCGATGCAGTCTCAAGTTTTGCTTTTAACTCCCAATCAGTCAGACACTTTCTTTGTACAGTGATGGGATTTCTGTAAAATGGGTGGCTGTTGCCTGTAGGGAGCAGTAAAAATACCACAGGCACAGCTGCCTTTGTGCTGGGGGCAGAGGAGCAGCTAGTGAGGAGCATTTCAGAGCAGGACCATGGGGCCAGGGCAGGAATTTCTCCATCTTCAGCATGGTTGGGCTGGCAGAGGCAGTGGTCATCCTGCCGAGTTGCTGCCACCTTGCCCAAGTGCTCTCCTGTGCTGTGATCATGATGCCATTAGTGACACATAGCCCATCTCAAGCTCACTCATGTCCCCTTGTGTGGAGCAGGGCAGAACTATTGACTTGCAGGTAGTTAATTGAGACCTGGGACTGGCACCAGTTTCCTTAATGGTACTTAATGATATTGAGCCATTTTTCACTGTGGTAGTGGGAGTTCGCAAAGGTCAATTTCCTTCAACTCATTATCTTGATTTAATGAAGCATGGTGATTCATGAATGGTCCTTTCTGAGGAGGAGGAGGAAAAAGGGATGCTGAACCCCTGTGGGAGTGAAGGGCCCAGTTTTTCTGCCTAGCTAGTGCTTGCCTCAGGGTGGAGCGATGGATGGAATAGTGGATGGCTCCCAGAACTGATACAGCGGAAAGGGTTGGAGTTTCCTGCAGAGTGGCAGCAAAGGCATTTCAGGTCTGTCCCACTGCTCCTTCCTTTGGTGTGGGGGGGAATAGCTGCCTTCCCTGAGAGCTGGGCTCCCCATGGGGTGCAGCTCCTTCTCTTCCAGCACTAGCATCAGCTGCTCTTGTGAAGCTCTAGGTAGTCCACAGTTCGCCCAAGTAACTGTTTTCATATTCAGGGAAGGACTCAGGTATGTTTCTGCCCGCTAGAAACTAACGGATAAGACTTACCAAAGCTATATATTTGACCAGGTTAAAGGAAAGAAAAATTGTAATACTTCTTTGCTTGTAGTGGATTTTGTCCCTTAGAAAGTGGGACTCCCACTGCTAGAGCTAGTCAAAACTGAAGGTGGGGGGCACAAATACATTAGGGCAGATAATATGAAGGCTTGTGAAAGCAGTGGGTACTAGCAGGACTGCAGAGCTCATGATTAAATGTTGGAGAGTGCTGAAAAGGAGGGCTGGAGGTATTATCAGTCAAATGTTTCCTTCACCGTCAGTGCTAACTGTGAGGAGTGTGCAAGAGGGGGTGCAGGCTGGTCTGTGAAGCCTTTGGTGTCTTGCAGTCCTGAGGCACCGTCATTCAGAAGTGAGGACTTAGGTCCTGAACGCAGAAAAAGGCCCTTGCTAAGCCAGGGGGAAAAGACTTTTCTGTCCCTTAGTCCTGTTTCTCCCTCCCTCCCCCTTCGTAAAACACTAAGCCCTTTGAAGGGTATTCATCTCAATAGAGTAGCTTTCCCCTTTCTAAAGAGGTGATTGTGTGGGAATGCTCCAGAGAGAACTGGTACAATTTTGCTTTGAGATAAGTGAGGCAGGAAGAGGAGTTAAACTGCTCTGGTCGCATGCACAATGAGCCTTTTAATGGACTGCACTGTAGCAATTTGGTTTTTTTCTCTTTTCCTTTGATGCTGTTGCTAAGGCATGTTTAATTGTTCCCTTTCAGATGCTGTTGAAATTATTCCTGGGTCAGCTTCTAGTGCCTCCTCTATAAGCACGACATCCCTGGATACCTTGTACACTGCTTCTTCTGTGTCAGAGACCATTCTCCCAACAGCCGCCTCCAGTCCTGCCAACACTCCCCCCCCTGTCCCGAGCCGGAGTGTCCACACCACGATCACACGCAATTTGGACACCGGCTCTGTGTCCCATTCCCGTTATGGGACTTCCCCAAAGGATGGGGCCAGCAAATCTCCCCAGTCCAAGCGCACTGCCCCAGCACCACCGGCTGAAGGGGGTACCCAGAGGTCCCATGCTGTGGATGGGGAGAAGACTTCTCAGGTGAAGAAAGCTGCTCCGGTCCCCCCTGCAAGTCTGGATGCCTTCAGCAACCTCTGCCTGGAGGATAAGAAAGCGGCTGCAGTGGAGCCGGTGCCACCAGAGCCCAGTGGCCTGGTGGCCTCTGTGCCCAAGACAATAGGTGCTGAACTGATCGAGCTGGTGCGCAGGAACACCCACCTCAGCTACGAGCTGTCTCGCGTGGCCATTGGCATCGTCATCGGCCACATCCAGACCTCTGTCCCCGCAACCAGCAGCATCATGGAGCAGATTCTCATCTCCGTGGTGGAGAGTAAGGTAACGCTGCAGGGCTGGGCTGGGGACTGTTGCAAACCACCTCTTGGCATCAGGGATAAGGTGTTACGAACTCTTGATGTTTGGGATGAGAAATGTGGTGAGATTCCACAGGAAAGGTACTAGATGGGGTAATTGTCTAGCCAAGGGAACCAGGGGTTCAAACCATGTCTGAGTACTGGTAGAAGTGAAAAACAGGTGAGGTTATTCCCCAAATGAGCTGCAGATGTACAACATAATCTTGAATTTGGAGCTGTGGGTGAGAGGCGGAACCAGCTAAGAGCGTCCCAGTGCTGGGAAGCACTGGTAGGCTGTGGTAGAAGGGTGAGTGTCATCTGAGATTGCAGTTTGGAGAGAGGGTGATGACATGAACAGCAGTTAATTGAACCATATGAGCACACCAGTGAGAGATGACAACCTTCCAGGTCTCAGGGACAGCAGTGGTGGCAAAGCAGCAGTGGGAATGGATGCAGCAAGACTTGAGGCACACTGAAAAGCTCTGACAGGAGCTGTTGACCTCTCATGCTGAAAGATCACAGAGAACCAATGTGGCAACATAAAATCAGAGAAAGAAATTAATAGTGACTTTTAAAAAGAGGTATTATCTGTTATGACAAATAGAAGCTGAGAAAGATGGAGCCTGTACCATAAGTGCTTCTGTATATAAGCCTTTTATAAAATAATGAATTGTAGAAACTTCTTTTCTTTTATGGTGCTGCATGTCCTCTGTGTAGATTCAGCATGCCTGTGCATACTATAAATCTGCATGGATTCTTGTCCCTTTGGATGATGGAGCACCCAAATTTCCATATGTCTGGCCTGGTCTTTCATCACAGCAATGAAAACTGGTTTCCACAGATGTGAACCTCTCTATTCTGTAACACATGCCTCAGCCCTGCATTTTTTAAAGGGCACGGAAGAGTAGTTTTTCAGCCACTGAAGAGCACTATCTTGAGCTTGTTCTCAATAAACCTTATGCCAAAATAATCCTATATTCCTTCTTCTTCTGCAGCAGTCATTGAAATGACAAAGTGCACCTGGGCAGCCCTCTGTTTTAGTTGGAGGGATAATAAATACTAGCTGCCACCTGCTGAATGCAACCCTGAGCAGTAAGCTTCATATAAACATCTGAGATTGGAATTCCATTGCTAATGGCAAGATTATAATTAACTGTTTGGAGGTATTTGAATATGGAAAACCAATGACATTCAAATTTTAGATCAAATCATAATCTGGTTGACTGTCTGCACTGAATAGAGGGTCCTATAAGCAATCAACAAGTCTCTGTTTGTAGCCATAACCCAATGGTTAATTGCTTCCTACTCCAGTAACAATGCCCTGTCAATGTGTGATCTAAATTCAGCAAAAAAATTTAGCTGTTTTAAGCAAATGTTCCAGTTCTGATTTGAATGCTGAGAAGTTCAGTTTTCTGTTATTTGGACCTTGTCCAAGATTTGAATACTACTTTTATTGTTAATATCTGTATTCAGGATACAATAAGCTTAATCCCATAGAAGTCATTTAGTGCCAGGTTTCTGCAGAGAGGATTTGAAAACCTCAGTTTTGTGGCCATTGCTGCAGAGCAGTCTGATAAAGATGGAAAGAAATTCTGATGCTGATGCAGGGATGAGTATGGATCGACTCATACTTGGTACAATATCTGTCATCTAGGACATCTGTGGGACCTTAAAATGACTGGTAGTGTAGGAAGACACAGCAGAAAGTCCCATCCCATCTCATAATACCTTGTCATACCTGTCTCGAGCAATACTGCTTTCAGAAGGAGAACCTGGATGGGCTTGCACAGTGCTCAAGTGTAAATGCTGTGGTTGTGCATTTTTCCTCAGTGTCTCACACAGAAGATGTAGCTGTGCTGATATGTGGAGCCCTGGTCCCAGGTGAGTGTGTTTACCTGGTGCAGAAGACCAGCTCTAGCAGATGGAAGGGTAGTCATGTGTACTTGTGGAGTGGCTATGCTGCTATAGCTTCACTAGTGTGATTTAATGGTACAAATTATGATCTTTAACTTTGTGTTGTTCATTAAGCCGAATCATTCCACAATCTCAGGGGTTTCTGTGTAGAATTGTTGCTGAGTTGTCAGTTCTAGGTCAAGGACTTCTTTCCTTTAATTTGTAACTTCTGAAATCCCTCTACTCCTCAATCCATGGAAGTATGTGGGCAATTCTCCTCTTGCATATTTTTCAAGGTTTTTTCTTCCACTCCCTGAAACAGAATGAGATACAAGCTTTGATTTAAAGCTTCAGTCTGCTCACAGTAGATACCATACCTGATTCAACCTTTTGTATCATATTCTTTAATTAGTTATATCCTTTCTATTTCTATTCCAGTCTTAATTTAAAGTCAGCTCACTGGTTTACTAAATCAATTCCAGAATCCATTACCTTGCTTCTATCCCCAGTGCTTTCTGAAGGTTGAATCGTGGTGGCACTTCCCTCTTATTTACTTTGCTGCTCCTCCAGCATGGAGTCTGCCCAGGTATGTGCGTTTTAGAGAGTAAAAGACTTCTGCTGGAACAGCATCCTGCTCCTGCTTTTAGAGAGGTGACTTAAGGCTAAGCTGGGGGAACAGCAGCGATGAGGAGTGTGCTGAGGAGTTCACACCTTAGGAAAGATACTTCAGAGGTGCCGTGCTATTTGGGGAAGCCTGATCTGCAGGAGCAAACCTGCTGAGTTGGCTTCCCTCTGTCAGCATTTTGCCCTGGCCCCTCTTCTTGTCCC
Organism: Sclerurus mexicanus; assembly: GCA_013396755.1. Lineage (NCBI taxonomy): Eukaryota > Metazoa > Chordata > Aves > Passeriformes > Furnariidae > Sclerurus > Sclerurus mexicanus. Next base: position 99,101 of record VWZF01005868.1, read on the forward strand.
TGAGCCAGCTCCTGATGAGTGGCCCAGTGACTGGGCAAGGTGTGTAAAGGGAAATGAAATCTCTTTCCAAAGGCATTGCTGCAGTGAATGTCTACACTGGAGATGTCTTTCAAGGCAACTTATTGAAAGTTTGGAGATAACTAAAGGTAATATAGGTGCTGCCTGGTTTTTGAGCTTCTAGAGAATTACTTGGATTAGTATGTATTGGTGATATGTGATTGCCTTCAGCTCTGCTGGATTATCTCCCATCTCAGAGGAGGTAGCACTGTAGATGTCTAGGGAGGTTGATTTTGAGGATTTATTAAACTCAGTGTGTGGCAGCAAAAATTGCTCAGTACACAAGCTGGCTGCACCTTGAGAAGGAGCGCTTAGAAATCACTTATCTGCTTTTTATTACAGTAACATTGCTGTGTTGTAGTTGTGACTCAGGCCCATCTCCAGTTGCCTTAAATTTAAGCTTGAAAATTGCTGACAAAGATGTGTAATGCAGTTATGTCTTATAGATCAGCCCAGGATGCTGAGCGGGGTCAAACTGTTCTTGGATGTGTTAGAGATGGAGGAACAAGTCAGGAGGTTGGTGTGGGAGGTGACACCAACCTTTCTGGAGGGGCGATTTCTTTTATAGTGCTGGGCTGTGACCTGTTCCGAGCTGCCCATCACCAGTGCCTGTCGGCCGCCTGTTGTCCCCAACAAGCTCTGACAAACCTCACAGCTGATGTGGCCGAGCCCATCTCCTTGCCCTGAAGCCATGTGGCTGCCTCCAGTTCATTCATTGATTTTGCTTTGCTTAAAGGAGACTTGCTTTTGACAAGACACAAAGGCTGCTCTGGGGCTCAGCTTCTCCGGGTGGAAGCTTTTTCCCCTGCTCGCTGGAGACAAGGGGAGGGTCAGCAGGGTGAGCGCTTTCAAGGCCGAGTCCTTTGGCTGGGCTGTTAGGAGGGCTCCTCCTCAGTGAAATACTAAAAAAAAAGGGAATCTGGAGGGTGGGAGGAATGCATTAGTGCTTAGGCAAGTCTTTTCTTTGCTGATTTCTGGAGGAGCCTTTATGAAGGTGCTTGGCAGTCTTTGGACACAACCATCTCAGTTCAGCTGTAGATGGGTCCCCCTGAAATGTGTCTAAAAACCTGCTGTATGGTTTGGGGGGAAACTGCTGGTAGATTTGTGTATCCGTGGCACTGGTTATCCATTGTGCTGGGTGGTGGGGAGGGAAGCATGGGAGGGAAGGAAGAAGAAATAGGCAGGAGAGTAGTTGGGCTTGTATGGCAGGTGTGGTCACCTCTGAGCAATGTGGATGTGATAAAGTTCCTAAAATGGTTTTGGCCTGCTCAGGAGGAACAAAATCCCTGCAGCAGCTTGTTCTTCTGGGCTGGGGGGAGGGAGCTACTTGAAGCAGTAAGATAATGCAAAGTGGCATTGTTAGAAATACTGAAACTTCGTTCTGCTTATGAGCTCTCGAGCAGATTGCTGGAGTCGACCATATGAAGATGCTGCAGGTTGTAGTAGCTGCCAAGATGTTTAATAAGCAGAGACCTGACCCCGGTGGTGGGAGGGCCGAGAATGTTGCTGAGAGTGCACTGAGACAGTGCAAAGTGTATTTACGCTGGTTGGGTGGAAGAGCTTGTTAATGGATTGATCTCATCCGAGTCCATTAGGAGCCTGATGGTGGGTGGAGTTGTCAAGAGCTGAAGATGAAGGATTGGAGAAAGTAGATTAGTGATAAGAGGCTGAATAGAGAATAGAGTGATCATTAAACTGAGTACTCATTAAAATAATCATCGAAAAAGATGTCCCAGCACTGGACTGAGGTAGGGCTGGCCATACATTGCTCTGGTGAGGAGGATGTAAGGTACATGAATGGAGAACCCTCCCAAGCAGCTGGGACGCATGAGGATGGGCAGGTGACATTGCAGTGCTGTAGGTCCTCCTGAGGAGAAGCAGGGGGGAGGCAAGACAAAGTGGTTCTCTTAATGTATTAGCTTCTGTGATAAATTGTCATTCAGTGGGAGATTCTCTTGCCTTTGTACTCAGCTCCTGAAAGCTGTTGTGCTGTCTCACAGCTGTTTGTCTGCTTTTCTGCTAGACCACCCATGGCTTCCCAAAATTTTAAGACTGTACAGAGGCTTGTGTTAAACCAGCACACTCCTTCCTTCATTACCTGCCTGACAAAAATTATGTAACAAGCAGCAACAACAAAAAAACTTTTTTTATTGTGTAACTGAAGCATGGACTGCAAATCCTAATTAATCCATACCCAAAGCAAATGATTAACAATTCTGTCTCTGAAAAAGCAGGCAAGACATTACTACTGAACCTGGAGTGGTTTTCCCAGAGAGGGCTGGAGGGTGGGAGGTGGGAGGTGATCAGGAAGGGTGCAGCTCCTGCACTTGGCCATCTACATGTGGATGTGCGACTATGTGAGTGTCATCACGGGCACGGGACATGGCCTTGTGTCTCTACCAACTCCTTCTAGTCTGCTCCCAATGGGAAGTCTCCTTAGGCTTGCTGCCCCTTCCCACACGGCCAGCCTGTTGGAAGGAGCTGCACCAGAACAGGACTAAATCTTCTCTGGGTTTCCAGGACAAGACATTGTAAGGGCCCTTTCCCACTGAGTGATCATGACTTGTTGCTGCGTGTGGTAAGACTGCTTCATGCAAAAATTGTTAAGAATTTGGTCTCAGTGAGTTTGTTTTCCCTGTTGTTTGAATTCTCAGTTTGGTTCTCTTCCACCTTACTGAATGCCTGCTGCATGTTGTCACTGGTGCCAGACCCTTGTGTGTGTAATTCAAGTTCTTCCATAGATTAGTATTTCCCTCTCTTAGTGGTGCCTGGGCTCGTCACCTGTGATCACCCCCATTCCATGTATTGAACACCCCTTCTTGCCCTGCTTTCAGGAAAGCAGATAGTTCATATGATATACTTAGGTCCCAGTGGTTTTTCCTAAATTGCAGGGCACAGCAGCTGTTGGGGCAGGTTAAATGCTGCCTGACTACTCCCCTCTGTTTCTTGAAGGAAAGGAAAAGCAAAGGAAAGACAACCAAAGAATGAGGCCTTCATGGCAAGGGTTGTGTATGAGGTAGAAGTGGTGGGGATGCAGCTGACAGCAATTTGAGAAAGGAGTATGTGCAGTAGGATTTGCTGAGTGGCTTCAGAGCTGTGCTGAATGGTGGCTGAATTCTGCTGTTTGGAAGAAAGCAGAACCAAGGCAGCCCACAATTAATTGATTCCTGTTCTTGCTGCAGAGGATCCAGACCTAGTACTGGGCAGCTGGCACATGGAGTACCATACAAGTGCTTGCTCTTGAGCCTAGGATTAAAGGCTGGAGGGGAGTGGGAAACAAGCTTCTCCTTTCTTGAGGCAGTTGTCCATTGTAGTGGTTTGGTGTCCAGGACATGTGAGGGTGCTCAGCTGCTGCCCAGCAGCGGTCCTGGCTCATACCAGACAGATTTGGCTTTTCCCATTCTCAGAATCTACTGAGAGTAGAGGCTCCAAAAGTATGAGACCCAAATTAACACATGTCTTAAACTTGCTGGTTTTGTACAGCTCTTGACTGAATGAGGTCAGCTGCCAGTCCTGAGACAAGATTGGAGGAAACAGGCACCCAAACAACAGCGAGCTATCAGGGCCCCACTAACCAGTGGCTTTGCTATCGTGCAGAACCTGAGTGCGGGGCTGCCCTCGGGCCAGATCTGCCACGACGAGCAGCGGCTGGAGGTGATCTTTGCAGATCTGGCCAGGCACAAGGATGATGCTCAGCAGCGCAGCTGGGCACTCTATGAGGATGAGAATGTCATCTGCTGCTACCTGGAGGAGCTGCTTCGCATCCTGGTGAGTAAATTTCTCTCTTTACAGGCAAAGCAGAGCAGACAGCCCGGGTGAAGTTCCTTTTTCCAACCTCCCTCACTCCTGTGTTGCCATCTGATCTGCTGTTTCAGGGGGCATAGGTTTCTTGTGCATCTTTTACTATCAAAATGAAGCCCTGCCCTTCTGTGTGGGGTTTTCAGCACTCTTGAGCTGCCTTCTACTCTCCACTCCATCTTACAAAGCTGTTCTAAAAAGTTACTGAGGTATTCATGGTAGCTGTGGTATTTACCTATCACAGGACAATTTAAACCCTCACCTCCAAAAAAACTCAACCTCCCACAGAAAACCTGGAGGACTGCTGTGAGGGTTGTTGCACTCCTTGGCCCATTTAAAATGTCTTCCAATTAAAACATCCTCTGTTGCTGGCAAGGATCTGTAGGGTGGGGCTCATTAATGTGAAGAAAAAATTCTTTGGCTGCCTTGAAAGTGAGCTTTAAAGCTGTTTTTGTGAGAAAGTACAAAGCATCTCACCACGTCTGCGCATGCAGGAGAGGTACATCCCCATAGTGAGCAGCAGTGGGAATACACGTACAAGCCCACCTGTGTCCAGGGAGCATGATGATAGGGGAGCTGCCCTCAGTGCAATGACATGGTCTGTGTTAGGGGTTTGCTCAGGCACTGTTTTGTATTCCTCTCCAGTCTGACATAAGCAGAACAGGTAAATTTTATGTAATAAATGCCGGGGGTCTTTATCACTCAATATACAGTCTGTGCCGCCTCGATGTGGGCCTGCAGGGCAAGGCAGAGTGGGGTTTTGTGCAACCATTTCCTCATAATTTAGGGGTGGGAGAAGATGTATTCTTGGGATGGGAACGGTGCTGGGGTTGCCCTGTGTAACTGTATGATGCACACAGTAAGGTGCTGCTCAGGTCATGTTTTAGATGTTTTCAGCCTGAGATGTGCTGCATAACAGAGGTGTTTCTCAAGAGTTCACTTTGATGCAGAATCTGAAGGGTGGTGATTCTTGAGCTCTTGCCTTCAGTTTCTTTGTGAGATGTTTGAGCTGGGGCTACTAAGATCTGAAAGCAAATGGACTCCCTCAAGGTCCCTGCAGCAGTCACCTTGTGCTTTGATGTGTCACTGGGCTGACTTGTCCATTCCTTCTTCCAGACAGATGCAGACCCAGAAGTTTGCAAGAAAATGTGCAAGAAGAACGAGTTTGAATCTGTCCTGTCCCTTGTGGCATATTATCAGATGGTAAGTGACAGAATGCACCAACTCTCTCTTTTTGAGATTTCCCCAAAGATTCAAAAGAGCAGGGTTTGATGAATGTATATGAGGTGTTTCCCCTGCATAGGGCAGTTTTGTGGTCTAGCTGGAGTTGCAGCACATCCCTTTTGAGCATTGGCTAATGTTAGTGCTATGCATGAAAATTGTGTGAAAGCTCAGAGGATGCTGTAAACTTTGAAGCAGTAGCTGGCACTGCGAAGGGTAAAGCTTGCTGCTTTTACCAGCCTGTTGAGGGACAGCATTGGCATCACTGGTGTCTAGAGGAAGGATTTCTGGGGATGCCTTGGGAAAGCTGACAGGCTATGACTGCTGCTCTTTTAATTGATGCACTCCTGTGCATTAGTAAATAACTTCACTTAGAAAAGTAGATAGTGAGTAGAAGCCTTGGGAATGAGGAATGAAATCAGTATTCAGAGGAAGAAATGGAAGTTTTGCCTTCAACAGCTACACAGCATTGCTTTGCCCCTCTCCTTCCTGGAATGTGCTGTTGTAAGATCCCATGGAGGTTGGAAACTTGTTCCCATCTTGTCCCTAAGTCCTCAACTACAGCACATCAAGTCTTGTGGCATTTCATTTTCATCTGGCACTTCTGTGTCTCAACCCAGAGCTCAGCATCAGGGGAGATGTAGCAAACCTAGAGCAATGGGAAGACAGGTGGGGCATAACAGAGCCTGCTGGCTTTCACTGCCTGCTCTTCTCTGACCAGAATTTCAAGGAGGTGTGACCAGGTGGGGAGCAGTTGTGTGTCCTGCCCTGGCTGCTGTCATGCCCAGCCCCAGGGCTTGTCTCACTTCTGTTCTCTGAACCCTGGAGTTGTTGGCTGAGGCTGGAGTATAAGGGTTACCCCAGCATCAGAGCTCTTGCACAGGAGCTCCAGGTTGAGTATCATCTTTGCTGGAATTCCTCACATGTCCCAAAACTTTCTGGTTATACCCTCTGCTTCCAGCACAAACCCAACAGCATCACAGTGGAGGAGCTTCTCCTGTTCTGTGCAATGACCATCACGTGCTGTAGAGGGTTTGCAAATATTGCATTGTCAGGAAACCTCTGTCAGAGCAGCATTCGCAAAACCTTAGTGTGCTCAGAGAATCCTGGCTACCCAGCATATTCAACCTGTTTGCTGGGAACAGGTGTAGGTTGTTCGTTGTTACCATATTCAGTGGATCGAGTGGGGCATCTCAGATCTGAGCTCTGGCTGCCACATGCCCTCTGACTGCATGTGCCAAACACCCGTAGCCAGCCCAGCTGTGAACATTATCATGTGAACTTCCCTGCTGTTGCTAGAAGCTTGTAGAGCTTCTGGGTTCACTGTCACCCTGGGAGGGTCTGTGGCTTCCCAGCATCAGGAACTTCTGGGAGTTATGTGTCTGCCTCGGAGCGAGCCCTAGTCTGGGACATGGTTTGATCTTAACGAATTGTTTTTGCAGGAACACAGGGTGCCATTGCGGCTGCTGCTGTTGAAGTGCTTTGGAGCCATGTGCAACTTGGATGCTGCTGTCATCTCAACACTTGTAAACTCTGTGCTGCCGATGGAGCTGGCCCGGGACATGCAGACTCACACACAGGGTGAGCCAGAGCAGCTGTACCCAGGTCCCTGGGACTGTGTTGTTCCATTAGATGGTTTGTAGCAGCACTGGTGGCCCCCCATTGCCTGGCTGCTCTACGTGCTCTGGGGAGAATGGTGTCTGTTTTTGAAGCTATTCAGGTTATTACAGCTGTAAGTTGGGGATGCACAGGAGGGGATGTTTCAGTCCAATGGTGAGAGGGCCCTTCAGGTCTTGCACATGGCATTAATGATCTGCGTCACTTCTTGTAGATGTCTTAAAGCACATTTTGAGCTGTTCCAGTTTTGTTTCATGATGCTGACAAGAGACATTTGCAGATCTCAAGGAAGATCTCTGCAGTTTCTTAAAGAGTTTTTCTCAGCACTCTACACCCAATCTTTGTGGTGTTTCTTCCTGCTGAATGAGATGTGTGCTGGTTAAAGGAAAGGGCCTTCTCTCCACACTGTGCCTGAGATGGTAGTGTGGTCCTGAGTGTGGCTGTTGAGTGACCAGGGACCATCACGTCCATTTCATGTGAGCTAAGTAAATGTCCAAGATGACCACCTTGAACATGCATAATACATGTTCCTGTCCCCAGCTTCCCACCACAGACTGTGCCAACCTGACTGTGGTGGACAGGACTAATGGAGTTTTGTCTTTGTGTCTGGAAAGGACTGTGTGAGGTGAAAATCAAGCCTGTTGCATGGCTTTGCACTAGTCTTTGCTTAGATGTTTTGAAGTTTGAGCAGTTCAAAGGTGAGGAGGGCCTGCAAAAGTGTTGCAGGGCAGGACGAAGGACTGGTGGGGTGGGACTGTGATCATTATTCCAATGTTGGATGTGCTTTCTTTTTGTGCTACTGCTGCTTACCAGTTCTGTGCCATAAACTCATCGCACTGTTGGTGTCTGATCTGGTTATGCATGAGAAGCATCTTCTCCAGGCTGAGGTTTTACTGACCAAGAAGCAAATAGTACTCGGTTATGGGACTATGGCTGTGCTTCTGCGACAACATTTCTCCTGTACTTGTGCTGCCAAAAATAACTTTTATTGTGCCTCCATCACTAAGGTGAGCATCCTGTGCATCGTGACCAAACAGGCTTTTGTCTTCTGCCCTGTTCCTGAACTGCCTTTGTGCAGGCAGGGCAGGCTGGTCACCCTTGTTAACCCTTACCTGGTCGCAGTGATGCTGTGCCTTGCCTGGGGCTTCCTCATCCTGGACAGTACAGGTAACTCAGCCTCTTGGGTGTGATGGAGCACAGAGCTCTGATCTAGGTGAGTTCTGCACATCTCTGCTGATCTCCATGTAGTACTTATGGCTGGAGCAGGCCTGTCTCCCAGCAAGTGTTAGCTCTGCTTTGGGGACCTAAAAGGCATTGCAGTGGAAGTGGGTGAGAAGTGGCTCGGCTGTGTCCTCCAAACTGCCAACCTGCAGCATCTCCTCTTTTCCTAGCTTCATCTCAAGGTGAGGGTTTTTTCCAGTACAGCTGAAGGGTGAAAAGCTGCTCTTCCTTTGCCAGCAGACCACTGTGTGCATACAGGAGCCTCACAATTTGGTGTCCTGGTCCCGTGCTGCCTTCCTTGTGCTGAGCTTATGGCAGGCACTTGTGCAATGTCATCTGTCCAGCATCCAGTCCTCTTGGCCTTCACAGCGGAGCTGCAGAAAAGTAATCATCCTTGACCCAAAGAGATCTGTCCTTCAGAGGTGTTTTAGAGCATTAGTAATTCCCTCCTACCATTCTGATGCTTATGGCTCCACGTCCTACTAGCAAATGGCAAGCAGTACCCTGAGTGAAAACATGACCTTGAATCCTTGAGCTTATTTTGGTACTAAAAACTGGGGAATAGCAGCTGATCCATGACATGCTGCAGAATAGCTAATCCCTTCTGTGGACAGCTGGAGCCAGAGCAGTCGGTGACAGCACTGGGGGAGCAACTGGGAAGTGTGGAACTGGCTGCGGTAGCTCTGTGGGATCCCTCCTGCCTTGTTACTGAAGAGCAGCCGAGGCAGCAGCTCTGTGCATGGATGCTGGGTGCCTTTGAAGAGAAGGTCTTTACCCTGGGACTAATGCAGAAGTGTTGGCTGTTGGCCAGTTCTTCCGCCAGATGCTTCGGTCTTATTGCTTCTGGACAGCCCCTTCCCTGTGTTGCAGCTGGCCTGCACATCTATCAGTGTTAGAAGACCTTATAATAAGCCACAGCAAGGCAGAATTAGCCAGACAAATTCCAAGGAAAACAGACGGGGATAATCCAGTCTGTAATTGTGACTTTCTCCCTCATTGCGTCTCAGTGTACATGCAAGTCAGCTGTCAGGCTCCTCTCCCTTCAGTTGTAGACAGTTGTCTGCTCCCAGAATTTCGCACTGCTGTGTTTAGAGGGTGGAAGCAAGGTCTTTGAAGGCCTCTGAGAAATACCTTTCATACATAATAGTTTCTTACCAGTATCTCAGCAGGCTTCGGAAATGCAGGGTGGTGAGCAAACAGCTGCATCTCTCCTGCCCTTCATGCTACTTCAGTGATGTTTATCAGTCTGTCATCAGCAGTCCCTCTGCTTCAAGCGAGCTGCATTAATGCTATTTACTTTCTTGTAGTCACTGGTGCTGCTCTGGAGGGTAAAAAAGCTGTGTTTTGACTGACAGTTACTCTGTCCTTCAGCATGGTGAATCTTGGATGAGTCCTGCTGCAGCTGGGACACCCCAAAAACTTAAGAGTCTGTGCAGAGTGAGTGTCCCAGGTTAATGTGGATTTGCCCCGAGTTCAGCTTTCTAAGTGGTTTCAGCATCCTTTGATTTGTCGTCCTTAGGGAAATACAAGATTTGCCTCCTAGTCATGAAGTCTGCTGTCAACCAAGATGAATGGACATCAGTTAATAGCAGATGGGCCAAGGACATGTAAAACTGCCCTCCTCCCTCCCATCTCTAATTAGTCTCTTCCTCCATATTTGCTATAACCATGTCTATCACTGGCTTCTGGTTCTCAGTTCATTATTTTATTGCTTCTGATGTGATGAGAGCAAACGTTTTGTTGATGAAAGTGTTTCTAGGAATGTGGGAAGAGCAGGTTCCTGTGTCTACCTACTGCAGTATCCTGTCTCCAATACCCGAAGCCATGAAGGAAAGAATGAAGAAATTGTGTGGTGAACAGTTTGTCAGATCTCTTTTTTTGCTAGTGAGCTTTGGTATCACTGTCACCTTATAGCTGAGAGCTTCTTATGTAAGTGTGAATTATATTTAAGTCATTAAATATCCTCCCTCTCTGTTTATCAAGAGTAAACAGCAGTTTTCAGCTTTCCTTTGCTGCCACATGGTCTAGAGTGCTCTCCTACAAAGTCTTAATCTTGTTAATGCTGTAGTATCTCTGGTTAAGCCCCGAATGATCTATTTTTACTCAAAGTGTTTGCTATTTGAAAACTCAGGCATTTGGTGGAGCTCTGATAAAGTCTGTGTGTGCTTTGTTTATAGGGGCTTTGCTCATGGAGTTGACTTTCCAGGGGCACAGGGCTGGAATGATTCATTAGTGTTTTGTCCCCCATGCTAACAGTGAATCTGAGAGCTGCCAAGTGTTTCAAGTCCTTTGGCCAAGTCCAGGAGTAAATGGTGACAGTGAAGGCATCTGGCTGTGCAGTCAAAGCCAAACTGCAGGGTGCAGGTGCTTGGAGATGGGTTGATTTGTGCATGAAGAAGGGAAATATCTTAAAGGGTTTGGAGAGGGTATTAGAAGCAGCATGTGTCATGCAGAGCAGCTGAGAGAGGCATCATACATTGAGGGAACTTTTTTTCTCCTCTAATGAAAAGTAGTTTGGGTCAGTTTTTTGTAAATTCACCCTCAATTTCCTTGTAATAAATGCCCCATGGCTCTTTCTGGCAGATGAACTGTATTTAACCAGTGTGTGTGGTAACCTATACATCGTAATACTCCTTTTCCTATTGTCTTCAGACTTGCTGAACTGGACAGAGGCTACATTTGATGATGACGCAGATCCTATTCCATGCCTTTATTTTTCTTCTGCAAATATCTATTGAGATGTATCCATTAATTAAAATTCAGGCAAGGCACTGGCAGGGGTTTTGCGGAGCATTCACATATAGCTGCTGCCAACAAAAATTGTGTTAGACTAGCAGGGTGTGGGATCATTGCTGGAGAAGCATGTGGCCTGGAAGGTGGGCAGATGCACAGCCCGAGTCCTGAGCAGGGATCTGGTCTCCCCAGGGACCTTTTATACCTCCAGGCAGAGCTGAGGTAGTGAAAGTAGAGCAGTGCAGAGATGGTAACAAGCAGCATGGCTGTCCGGGGGTGGTGTTGTTGGAACAGGCAGTATTTTGAGGTGGCCAGATGGATGCTTTTTCTGGGTTCAGTAATTGCATAACTATGAGATGTGTCCTGGGACTGTGCAGGGGAGGTTTTTAATTATTCAGATCAAGTTTGCCTAGATCCTCTGAAGTGGAGAGGAAAAAAAAAAATCAAGGATTCTTGTTGTGATTATTTTTAAATTGCTTTGGAAACACATGGCACAGAAGGCAGGTGGTGTGCTAAAACAGGGGGAAAAACACCCTTACAGCTCAGTCAATACAGGAATGAGGAGCAGGCTAATCAGTGTTAAATGCCCGTACTAAATGTGTGACTTCCCAGCTGAGGCTGGGGAACAGTTTCACACCCTCAGAAGAACTAATGGCAGGACCTTTGTCTTGCAGATCATCAAAAGATGTGCTACTCTGCGCTGGTGCTGGCCATGATGTTCTCCATGGGGGAGCCCCTGCCATATCACCACTATGGTAAGAGTGGGTTATGCTCATGGCTCCACGGGAGCTGATGGTGGGACATCTGAGGCATGCTGGCAGACACAGGGAAGGGACCTTTCCTGATGGCCAAGGTGGGGACAGCCTAGTGGAAGGCCCAGCAAGAGCAGGGTCTGTTCTCTATCAGTAGAGCCTGGCAGCTGAAGCACTGGGGTGAGATCCCAGATTTCCAGGGAGCAGCACAGATGTAGGTTAGAGCAGTGGAGGACTGAATGCCACGCTGTAGAAGAGGTGGGTTTGCCCATCACTGTAAAGGCATTTTGCTTTACCTCTGGCCTCTGTGAAAGCACACACCTCTTACTTGCTTTGGAGATTGTCTGCTGATGAGGCTGAGGTCCCGGATTCCTCCATGAACGCCCACTAAGGCTGTCAGCTGCATAATGCGGCCTCTTTCTGGTCCCTCTTCTAACAGGGTAGTACAGCCCTCCGTAGTTCAAGCTCTTAAGGAAAGTGAAGATGATTAAGGGTATTGCAATCAATAATGAAGTGCAAATGTTCTGCCTGTTTTCTCCTCTGTCCTTTCATTTTAGCCTTCAGTCAGAAAGCCCTGTCTGCTTCTTCCCAAGCCTGTGTTACGTTCCCTGTATGTGGGAAACTCTGGGCATAGTTTTCCTAGATTTTTATAAGTATTTCCTCAGTAGCTTTACCTTAACACCCAGTAAGCATGTACAAGATTTAAACTGGTGTAGTAGAGACCGGAATGAGCCTCCATACCTCCTGCTTTTCTCTCCTCATGTAACCCTGGCAATTATTTCATGAAGGTGGACTTATTTGCATGAGCTTCTGAGCTTTCCTAATAGCTAAATTGAAAATTGGGTTATTACTAATGATCTAGATTATTAGGGTTTTTTAAAAAAGATTAATTAAACCAGGGGTCAGGAATACAAATCTCTTCCTACCTTGAAGCCTTCACTGCTGGCAGTGGTGCTGCAACAGCTAGAGCAGGATTTGCTGTTTCATTTACTCAAAAAAAATTGCCAGTGGGGGACCAAATTTCTGCATTTCCTTGCACCGTGGATAGTTCTCTGAGCCACTTGTCTCTCACACAAAGACACTTTAGTGGTCTGTCTAGTCCACATGCCGGGCTGTTCATTCCCTGGAGGCTGACATTAGCACTCCACTAATGTTTTTTAAGCATGAAAGCACAGAGAGGTGGCTTGCTTGGTCCCTTATTACTTGGTTTATTTTCACTGTGCTGTAAATGCCCCTTTCTCCTTGTGCAGAACATCTCAACTCTCAGTTTGTGCAGTTCCTGCTGGACGTGATTGAGGATGGGCTGCCCTCGGACACCACTGACCAGCTGCCTGACTTATTTGTCAACGTCCTTCTGGCCTTCAATCTCCACATTCCAGGTTGAATTGGCAAGATTTCAGTGGTCTGGAGTGAGGGTGTGAAAAACGGGGAGGGAGAATCTCACTGGGTCTTGATGGTGCTATAACCACCCCTCCAGCTGCCCTAGTTTCTGGCACTACAGTGTTTAAATATGGTGCAAAACCATAGAGGAAAGTATGGGCATGAGAATAGACAGCACATCAGGTCCCTAGAGAAGGGCATTTGCCCTCACTGCCTATGTGTTTTGAAGCCTGTTGGAAGATTGGAGTGTTCCAGGTCCTGCTAAAAAAGGCCATTCCTTAACCAAAAGTGTCCTGTTGATCCAATTGTCTTTAATTACTTTCGCTTATTCTGCTTCTTGGCTTTATCCCTGACTTTGTGGAGAACAGGGGAGGATAAAGCAGCAGTGACGTGTCCAGTAATTTACCTGTTATTTTGAGTTGCGCTTCATTAAAATTTATGTGAAAGTTTCTAATTTCATGTGAAAGTTGATTGCACAGAGACTGATTAAGTATATCTCTGCTGCTTTCATTCATTACCCCTTCCCACACTTATCCATATCCTTGCTGGCTGCAGTAATTAGGCAGTAATGCATGACAGGCAGTGTGTTTCTGGGGATTATTGCCCACCTGGGGCGTAGCCAAGAGCAGTGACTTGTTCTCTGATGCTAAGAACATGTTAAATGATGTTCTGGTTGCTTATTAGTGGATTGAATTTTTTATTCCTCTGTCTTCAAGAGTCATCTATCATGCAGTTCAGTGGTGCAGCATTAGTTCAAAAACTCTTCTAAAAGCATATTGTATTGATGCCCTTCAATATAAAGGATTCTGAAGCACTTGGCAGCCTGTGAAATTTTACAGGCCACAGAAATAGCGCTGTGCTGTTTGTGTGATTGAGTGTGCATACACATGTGTTTGCTAGGTCTGCTAGGGTAAATGTACTTTAGTTACTACAAATCACCCCCAGAGCAGGCTAGGGGACAGTTCCTAAAAGAAGTCTTCAGCCCACACCCTTGCATAGCCTAATGCTGAGCTCTGGGAAGAACTTCTCCCTTCTGGGATGCTTTTGGGACCCTTCTTGAGAGAATTTTCAAGACTGTAAGTTACAGCAGGACACTACTGATATGATGTAAGGAGATACCAGAGAGTGGAGCCCTTGGCTGCAGAGGGTTGTGAACAGAGTTAATTTTTGGCAACATAAAGCCTTTGCAAGATATTTCCCAGTGTTTGGCTGGCAGATGTGAGCCCATATGTGAATCAGATGTACAGAGAAAGCACCAAGGCCCAAGTGTTTCATGTGCTGCTTCCAGATTTATTTCACCTTCCTTCTCCATGCCCACCTGTTTTGTGGGGATGAAACTTTTCATAGCCCTGATAGACTGTGGTTCCCCAGAGCACTGATGTGAAGTAGAAGCTCCCCATTATGTGTTTTTTATTACCGTGGTCTTCAGGAAACAAAGGGATATGCTGAACAGGTTTCTTCCTTAGTTCCAGAACACAGTGTGATCATGACTACAATAAGCAAGCACTCGAATGTCAAGACTTTCACAGAGAAGTTGCTCCTGCTGCTGAACAGAGGAGGTAAGTGTGTGTGGCACTCTTACGTGCCTGGCAGGGGGTCCAGCTCATGTTGGCTCAGGGAGACAGGCCCGGTGCTCGTTATTGGGTGGGATGTCAGGGATGCAGGTAGCTGAGGAGCTGTAGGCTCAGACAGGATGTGCTGCTTCCTGGTGAGTTTGTGAGGGTGACAGCCTGCATCTTTGAGGATGGAGCTGCACAAGGAATAAGGTGATACTGATGGCACCTAGGAAGAGAAGAACGGCATCTGGGCTGCCATTTGCATGTACTCGTGAGTCAAAGCAGCCCCATTTCACAGCATGGCCAGCTGCCACCTGGGCAAGCTCTTGTCTGGGAGAAAAGCTGGTCCTGGGCCACTTCTGTCCTTGGACAGGCAGGACTCGGTGAGTGCTGGCACATAAACATGAGCCCGTGCTGGCAATCATCTGCCCTGGGGGAGAGAGCCACAGGGAGCTGCTGCCTTCCAAAATGCTGCCTAGAGTGCAACTTCACATTTCCGAATCACCAGCAGAGGGTTAGCATTGTGTCTGCTTCAGGCATGGAGTGAAAGCCACTGCATGTAGGGCTGTTGCAGAGCAGATTGCTGGGAAGCTGGAGATCTCCGCGGGAAAAGCAGTGCCAGGTCTTTCAGCCTATGCTGCATGATGCTATTGTGCTTTTTAATACCTTCTGGAGCACAGAGGCTTTGCTGCCTGAGATTCATTTTGTTGATTTGCTGGAAATAACTCATCCTGTGATGCTTGCAGCTCATTCTACTCTGGCTTTAGTTCTCTTTGGGGTAACAAATCACTGTCTTCACACTATATCAGCTTGAGGACAGCCGGCACCTCAGTGCTCTTCTGTCTGGCCTCCTCCCAAAGCCTTTGTTTAGCCCTTTCCCTGCCAATTTCCCCGCGGGCATCACCTTCCAGTGAGGATCTGGTTGAAGAAAGAGGGGGGGCCACAACCTAATGAAGATGCTTCTTTTTTGTCTGCCTTCCTGACAACTGCTGGGGGGGGGGGGGGGGGGCTGCAGGGTCCCAGAGCCCCTCTTGGGGTCTGTAGGGATGTGTTTTGGAAGAGAACAGGATGTGGTGACTCATTTAAACTTGGAAGTGTTTCTTTTCTTACTTCTGGGACAATACTAGCCTGGTCTCTGGTGAAAGCTTATTTTTGGTAGAGGCTATGATGCGTTTTTCAGAGGGGTCATTGGACCAGACTTAATAAACCAGGGGGAATATGAGTGATGGCTGTTGAGTAAAAAGGGGAGGTACTAAAAAAGGTAAAAAAGGTAAAAAGGTGATCTTTTGTTGAGGCTTCACCTGGGATGGTAGGTGAGACATAAACAGTGATTAATGCTAATCATAATGAGTTTGGTCTCATCTTGGTACCCTGCAGAGCTGCCATCCTGATTATACACCTCTGTGCAAGGCACTGAGATCTGTGGACACAAATCTCTCTGCAGGCAGGGAGTGGCTGGATGAGGGCAGGACAGCTCCTCTCCAGAGCCAAAGGGTCTAATGAAGGAATGTGGAGGAAGATGGAGGAGGTGGACAATGGGGAGCGTGTGTGGCTTAGCACAGTCTCTCTGCCTCCCACAGATGATCCTGTTTGCATCTTCAAGCATCAGCCTCAGCCACCACACTCAGTGCTGAAGTTTCTGCAAGACATCTTTGCCAGCAAGGATACAGCCAGTGTCTTCTATCACACAGACATGATGGTCCTGATAGACATCCTGGTGCGGCAGATTGCTGATCTCTCCCCGGGAGACAAGGTGCTCACACTAACCCATGGGCTTTGGGGAAGGGCACACAGTCCCAAAGCAATGATTTTTCTCCTGGTCCCCCAGGGGGCCTCCTGGTGCAAGGCAAGAGTGGAGTCCTGGGGTGGGCACAACACTTCTGGGTGGTCAAGTCAAATTTCTTGGGAACTGAGGAAGAAGGGGGGATTTATCCTGCCTGGCCCACAGGCATATTTGAAGAAAGATCAGCCAGGGTTCTGGTGTCTGCAGCCTTCTGACCAGGGACCTTTGGGAAGAACCACGCTCCATGAGTAGTAGAAGTAGGAAAAATCTATCTGGTTTGGTATTGCAAGAGGCAGGGGATGTGCATGTGGGTGAGGAGCAGCACTGGGTTGTTGTGGGAAAAGCAGAGTGTTCTGTAGTTACTAATGAGCCTTAAGGAAAAGCAGGTGCCTCTGGAGTGCTGCTCTGGCTGGTGGTGCAGCAGCAGCTGTTCCTGCGCTCATGCTGTACTGGAGGCTGGCATGCTTGTTTATCTCACTTTAAATCTTTCACTATGCTCTGTGGTTTGTCTCCCCTCCCACTTGGCAGCTGAGGATGGAGTATCTGTCTCTGATGCACGCCATCATCCGCTCCACACCCTATCTGCAGCACCAGCACCGCCTCACTGACCTGCAGGGCATCCTGCAGCGCATCCTGGGCGAGGAGGAGGAGGACCAGCAGTGCCAGATGGACAAACTGATCATCTTGGAGATTTACAAGGAGTTCCCAGAAATCTCTCCTGGTACCAGCTAATGCTCCTCAGCTTGGACTGGAGTTTGAACCACTTGGATCGACGACGTCTCTTGTTGACACTTCCTCCCCATTCCCTTCCAGTACAGCTCATACCTTATATCCCTCTGTGCGAGGCCTAAGGTTGGGACAGTGTTCACCAGCCCTTTAGAAACGCCAGTGGCAGAAAGGGCATGGGTTGCCCCCAGGGCCTGGTGCCCGGGGCAGTTGGAGTGGGGTGGGCGCTGGCGCGTGGTTTTCCTGCAAGACTCGGGCAGGAGCTCTTTGGGCAGGTGGTGTTAGTGGGAAGGGCAGAGGACTTGCAGGGGGGCTTAGCAGCCAGTGGCGGGGGATGTTTAGCTGCACTGGTGTCCCAAGGTCCTGAAGAGAAAGGCCTTTGCCTTAGAGCATCACTTCTTTTCCATGTGCGTCTCTCTCCCTGCAGTGACCAAGTGGAGTCCGCTGGTGCTTGGAAGAAGCTTTCGTAACATCTGTTTTGTTTTCTGCTGCTAGTGCCAATGTGCTGCAGCCCTGCCAAGGGAAGGTAGCTGCTCGCTGTCTAACGCCTCGTCTAGTGAGCCTTTCACTTCCTCCTGGCCCTCAGCTTTGCCTTTAGGCAGCAGCCCACCTGGGTCATGGAGGTCTTACCCCAGCAGCTGCTTTTTTCAATCTGCTTTCTATAGTGATGTTTAAATTTCAATTTCTTGCACACTGTGGCAGCCCAGAAGTAACAGCCACGTGGGTGACACTGCCTTTAGGAAGCCCTTGGCCTGGACACAGCACAAAGGCGTGTCCTGCCAAGTGAAAGCTGCCGCTTGTCACCCCTCCTGCAGCGTTGCCCGTGAGCAGAGGGGCTGCCTGTGAGCAGGTGTGCTCTGTTCATGAAGCGTGTGGATTTCTTGCCTTGAGCTTCATAGTAGCTCTGCCTCGCTGCCCTCCCTCTCCCCGTGGCAGTGCTCGGAGGCAGCGTGAGCCTGGTGTCCAGTAGCTGTTTGTGACTACGCTAAGTGTGGGGAACCCTTATTTATATTTCCTCTAGGTTTCTAGCAAATGGGATTAACCTATTTCCCTGTTACAGATAGTCACACACACTAACATGGGTCTCTTAGACATTTGTGTGTACAGTCTGGTCACTCCCTGTCCCCAGGTCTTCCTTTGCAGTATCCAGTGTAGGCGCTGTTGGAAAGCGGAACTGGAATTACTGGGCACTGTATTTACTTTTTTTTTTTTTCTTTTGTTAGCTTGAGGTGATGGCATGAGTTCTGCTCTGCAGGCCTGGACTGGCCACTGGGGCAGTGATGCTTGGGAACAGAGAGGGTTGGCCTGGCAGCCAAGGGGAGGCAAGGACCTCCTGAAGTCAGCCTGGGAATGCCCAAGCTTAGTAACCACCCTAGTAGAGAAACCTGTTTTTTCCCTGTAAAAATGTATGAATGTCAAAAGGGATCCTGTATTTTCTTAAACACTAAGTGTAACCTGCAGAGGAATAAAAATGTCTTAAACTGGACTTCTGTGAGCATAGCCCTGCCTGCCCTGTCCTGTCGTGGGGGGACCAAAGTGGTGGGGGTGGCTCAGGTGCCTGCTGCCCACTGAGGCAAAGCAGTGGGTGCTGACCTCCAACTGGGGGTAACACAACAGTTCTCCCACACTTGGCTTCTTGCCTTGTGTTTTTCTGCCATGTTGCTGGCTGACAAGGAGTGGTGGAGGGCAGCAGCCCTTGCTAGGGGGGCAGAGCAATCATTCCTGGGGGCCTGCCCAGCATCCCTGCTCCAGATTAAGGGTTTGGCAGAGCTGGACTCAGCAGTTTGCTCCCTGCAAGGCACACGCAGCCTCAGCCGGCTCCCAGTGGAGCTGCCGAGGCAGCAAGCCCGGGCAGGAAGGGTTTAATGGTCTGTATCAAGTGCTAATGAATCGCTTTGGCTGTGGATGTCTGCTCCCAAACCCCAGCCCTACGTGTGCAGCTTCGGGGGTGCTGGGATGGCAGGGGTGTGTGTGGTGGGAGGGCAGTGGGCGCTGGGTAAAGCACTGCGTTGGCAGCAGAGAAGCTGGTCTCTGCTCCTGGCCCTGTGCTGAGGGAGCCAGCCAGGCAGTGGGCTCAGCCCTGGCCAAGGGTAGGGGTGTAAATGCCAGGTGCAAACTGTGCCACTCCACATGTGAGGATGGCGTCAAGCACAGCTGCCTGCAGAAGTGGGGCCAGGCCTGTGTCCCAGGTCCTGCCTCTTTGGCTTGTGTTTCCTAAGTGCCCAGGCATGTGGCCTTGAAGTGTGTCAAGTTGCACACCTGGTGCAAATCGCAACACGAGGCTGCCAGCACTCTCCAGTGCCTCCCCCAAAATGGCTCTCCTGTGCCCCGTTGCTCTGTGTAGCCTGTGGTTGTCCCCCTGAGCCAACCTGGGCTTGTTTCTGAGTGCTGCTGGGGCTTGTTGGGCCATGCTCTGATGCTATGGTGGGATGTTCCTCTGGCACTTGCCCTCAGTGATGCAGCCCAGGCTTTGCTGTGCAGCAGCAGGACCCAAGGCTGTGTTCAACAGGAGCCTGGACTGGCATAGCTGGTGACTCCTGTCAATATCCCTGAGCCATTGCTGTCCCTGGGGTCACTCACCCCATGTTCCAGCTGCACAGCTGCATAACATCATCTGTGCCACCACCCTGCTGCCACCACAGCCAGGGCTGGAAGAGCTGGGGGGCAGGTGGCTGTGGGCATCCCAGGGGAAAGCTGCACCCACTGCCCAGGAGAGGCCTTTGCACATTGCAGGGAATCAAACTGCAGTGTGTAAACTCATCCTCAGCTCGCTCAGCGCTTCCTGCTCTCTGTGTAGGTGACATGCTTAGGAGTGTTAGCTGTAATGGGGTGCTATTAGAGCACTGTCTCCTTGCATTGGTGTGTTTTTATTGTGGTGCAACAGTGAGGGGTTTTGGGAGGCTGATGTGGGGGGAGCAATGCGTTGCCTGTGCCCTGCGCTTCTGCTTTATTGTCTGGAATGATTCAATTACAACTATTTTGTGGCAGTAATACCCTGATAATTTTCTCCTCCTCCCCTGAGCTGTCAGCTGGGCAATTACAACAAATAAACTTGAAAGCCTTCATTACTTTTAAAAAGTGTTGCCTCTCTCCTGATTCGGTTTCTTGATGGCACATCCCCAGTTTGAGGGGGTGTGATGTATGAGCCAGCCAGCATGTTCCTGTTGCACGCAGGTGATGTCCTGCCCTCTGTTAGCTGAGGTTTCTCACCTGAGCTGTGGCATCAGCCCAATGGCACCAGGAGGGCCCAGGTGCATGCTTGAGGGTCTGGAGCAGAGAACCTAAAGCCCTCTGGAGTACCATATGCCTGTGGCTGGCATAGTCACAGCCCCATCAGTGTGCTGGACCAGCCAAGCCACAGGTGCTTTTAGGGGGCTGAGGAGTTAATCACAGCAGATGACCAATTCTAGGAGTTTATAAATTAACATGACAATGTCTCAGGAGGCTTAGGAATCCACACCCACCAAGTAAGAGCCCTGAGCATTGTGTAAGCATGAGGGGAACTTCTCTCCAGCATGTGCTGAGCTGTGTTGGCCATCACTTTAGGGCCTGCTTGGTTTTTCCCATGGTGGTCATAAAACTGATATTCAGCACAAGCACCAGGGCAGGGAAGAGCCCTGCCTGCCCTGCCCATGCCGTGGTTGCCCAGGTGGTGGCCAGGCCTCAGCTTCTGTGTGAGTGATGGTGGTGAGAGAGAGCAGTCATGCACAGAAAGCCACTGGCCCTAAGGGTGGTGCAGGGTGATTTGGGGACATGCTGTGTGTGCTGCAGACCCCACATTGTGTTCACTCAGTTTCCACCCTGTGAGTGGGAGCCTGCTTGCTGTCAAACCTTGGATGAGTGGGCAGCATGTGCTCTTCCCACCCCCTCATTTACATTAACAATAACTTCTAGGGGACCATCTGTCACCATCAGTGGAACTGAAGCTGGGTGAGAGCTGGTGGTGATCGTGGTTGCTGGGGGAGCACAGGAACATGGGGCACAGCAGAGGTAAAGCACTGGTGATATTCAGGATTCAGTGCTGCAGCCGCAGCAGGTGGGATGCCATGGCCTCATCCACAGCTGGATCAGAGGGCACCACCCTGGCAGTGGCAGCTGGACCCCCTCGAGGTCCCCAGACCTGCTGTGTCCTGGGGCCAAAACATGTCCTCTGACCCCACACTCACTGTGCAGATGGCCTGCACTGTCCAAAGCAGTGTGTAGCTCCCAAGCAGCCATTCAGATTTCAGCCAAGGGGCTGTGGGACCTGGCACAGCCTTGTGTTGTTTCCTGCAGAGTGGGAATGTGTTGGAGAGTGAGCATGGCCCTTGCTGTGCTGGGAATGAGGGCTGAGCAGTGAAGCCCCATCTTCAACCCTTCTGCTGTTAATTTATGAGGTTCTTTGGGAGCTATGCAGGGGCTGCACAAGGGCTGCTCCCCAGCCTACCCATCCCAAACCATAGCCCATAGGGGCTGTGTGATGGGGGCTGTGTGATGGGGGTTATGTGATGGGGGCTGTGTGATGGGGGCCGTGCGATGGGCCCGGGCAGTGCGGGGGAGCCGCTG
>VWZF01005868.1:121091-160937 GCA_013396755.1 Sclerurus mexicanus
ACAGCCGCTCGCGGGAGCTCTTCAGCATCGACCCGCGCGCCGGGCTCATCTCCACCACGCAGGCCCTGGACCGCGAGAGCATGGACCTGCACTACTTCCGAGTGACGGCCACCGACCACGGCCAGCCGCGGCTCTCCGCCACCACCATGGTGGCCATCGCCGTGGCCGACCGCAACGACCACGACCCGGTCTTCGAGCAGGGCGAGTATCGGGAGACCATCCGGGAGAACGTGGAGGAGGGGTACCCCATCCTGCAGCTGCGGGCCACCGACGTCGACTCCCCACCCAACGCCAACATCCGCTACCGCTTTGTCAATGAACGGGCTGCCCACGACGTCTTCGAGATCGACCCCCGCTCCGGCCTCATCACCACCAGCGGGCCAGTGGACAGGGAGAAGATGGAGAGGTACTCCTTGGTGGTGGAAGCAAACGACCAGGGAAGGGAGCCGGGACCCCGCTCTGCCACCGTCAAGGTTTACATCACGGTCCTTGATGAGAACGACAACATCCCTCAGTTCAGTGAGAAGCGCTACATCGTCCAGGTGAGGGAGGACATACGGCCCCACACCGAGATCTTGCGTGTCACTGCCACGGACCTGGACAAGGACAACAACGCTCTGGTCCACTACAACATCATCAGTGGGAACAGCCGGGGCCAGTTCTCCATTGACAGTGTCACTGGGGAGATACAGGTGGTGGCCCCGCTGGATTTCGAGGTGGAGCGGGAATATGCCCTGAGGATCCGCGCGCAGGATGCGGGACGCCCTCCCCTTTCTAACAACACCGGCATGGCCAGCATCCAGGTGGTGGACATCAACGACCATGCCCCCATTTTTGTCAGCACCCCTTTTCAAATCTCTGTCCTGGAGAATGCTCCCCTTGGCCACTCTGTCATCCACATCCAGGCCGTGGACGCGGACTATGGGGAGAACTCGCGCCTGGAGTACAAACTGACGGGGGTCTCTGCTGACACACCCTTTGTGGTGAACAGTGCCACAGGATGGATCACAGTCAGTGGGCCCTTGGACAGGGAGTCTGTCGAGCACTATTTTTTTGGAGTAGAGGCTCGTGACCATGGCTCTCCATCTTTATCTGCCTCGGCCAGCGTCACCATTACTGTCATGGATGTCAACGACAACCGCCCTGAGTTCACCCAGAAGGAGTACTTCATCCGCCTGAACGAGGATGCTGCTGTGGGGACCAGCGTGCTCAGCGTCACAGCGATTGACCGGGATGTGAACAGTGCCATCACCTACCAGATCACGGGAGGCAACACGAGGAACCGCTTCTCCATCAGCACCCAGGGTGGGATGGGGCTCATAACTCTGTCTCTGCCACTGGACTACAAGCAGGAGAGGCGCTACGTGCTCACCGTGACAGCCTCTGATCGCACCCTGCGTGACAACTGCCACGTTCACATCAATATCACTGATGCCAACACTCACCGGCCTGTGTTCCAGAGTGCCCACTACTCTGTGAGCATCAATGAGGACCGGCCTGTGGGCAGCACCGTGGTGGTGATCAGTGCCACAGACGATGATGTCGGGGAAAATGCCCGCATCACATACTACCTGGAAGACAACGTCCCTCAGTTTCGCATTGATCCAGACTCTGGGGCCATCACTCTCCAGGCAGAACTGGACTATGAGGACCAGGTCACGTACACGTTGGCTATCACTGCCAAGGACAATGGGATCCCCCAGAAAGCAGACACCACGTATGTTGAAATCATGGTGAATGATGTTAATGACAATGCCCCCCAGTTTGTCAGCCCCCATTACCAGGGCATGATCTCCGAGGATGCACCTCCCTTCACCAGCGTGCTCCAGATCTCTGCCACCGACCGGGATGCCCACACCAACGGGCGAGTGCAGTACACTTTCCAGAACGGGGAGGATGGGGATGGAGACTTCACCATAGAGCCCACCTCAGGGATCATTCGCACTGTCCGCAGGCTGGACCGAGAGAACGTTCCTGTCTATGAACTGACTGCGTATGCTGTGGACAGGGGCATCCCTCCTCAGCGAACTCCCGTCCACATCCAGGTTACCATTCAGGATGTGAATGACAATGCCCCTGTGTTTCCTGCTGAAGAGTTTGAGGTCTTGGTAAAGGAGAACAGCATCGTAGGCTCTGTGGTGGCCCAAATCACAGCTGTTGACCCGGATGAGGGACCCAATGCACAGATCATGTACCAAATTGTGGAGGGCAACATCCCTGAGATATTCCAGATGGACATCTTTTCTGGGGAGCTCACAGCCTTGATAGACTTGGATTATGAGACAAAACCAGAGTATGTGATTGTAGTACAGGCCACCTCTGCCCCTCTGGTCAGCAGAGCTACAGTCCACATCAAACTCATTGACCAGAACGACAACAGCCCTGTTCTCAAGAACTTCCAAATTCTGTTCAATAACTATGTGTCCAATAAGTCCAACACCTTCCCCTCAGGGGTCATAGGGAAGGTCCCAGCGTATGACCCAGATGCATCTGACCGCCTCTTCTACACCTTTGAGCGGGGAAATGAACTGCACTTGTTGATTGTAAATCAATCGAGCGGGGAGCTGAGGCTGAGCCGTAAGCTGGACAACAACCGTCCACTTGTGGCCTCCATGCTGGTGACTGTCACAGGTAGGGAGTGAAAATCATTAAACCTTCAGTACCTTTGGTGGGCTCTGTGCAGTCCACCACAGGGAGCCCATTCTGCATCAAGAGATGGGTTGGGAACTGGCAACAAGATTTGGATTGGGAGTCCCTTCTAGGCAGGGAGTGCTACTGGAGTGGTGGGAAGAGTGGCAGTGGGGGGCAGGCTGCTGGGGAGTGCTCTCTGAAGGGGCTGAGGCTGGAGATGGTCTGCAAGAACAAAGCATCGTTTCTCAGCTGTGGGGATTGCTTGTAGCTGCAACTGGGACACCTTTGGAGGGGCTGTGGCCAGCCAGGCTGTTGTGTGTGCTGTAGGGTGCTGGACAGGCAAAGAGACAGTTTCTAGGATGGCCAAGCTGCTGGCCCAGGGACTGCTACACTGCTTTGCTCCCAAGCCTGGATGACTCTTCTCCCTGCTGGGACCAAGCATTTCTCCTACTTTGCGTGGGAGGGAGAGACTGAACTCAGTGTGGAGGGAACTCTCTTAAAAATATCTGTCTGCTGGTAGCAAACTGTTCAGTCTGGGTTCTGGCTGTGGCACCTGCCAACACTTGCACTCTCTGAGGGGATTTCTAAGGCCTGGTACTGCATTTCTGTGGCCGACTTAGTGTTGCTGGGGACAGCTGTGACAAACCTGAGCACAGTGCTTGAAATTCTTGCATAGTGTGTGTTGCCAGAGTATCCAAAAGCAGATGCTGGTAGTAGCTGCTGGGGTGACTTTGTGGAGTGTTGGGGTCCCCTCTAGCCCAGCTAAGGACAGGGCAAAGATGGACCTAGAGCTTTGCCTGTGAGCAAGCAGAGTTTTGACCTGGAGCTCCCATAGCCTGAGGTTTGCCTTCACCATCAGCCTTTCCTTGCTGACGGATGCAGGATCTGAAATGGAGGCATCTGTCCATTGCTGAACTGTAGCATGGCTTTCGGGGAGGGAGGGCAAGAGCCCTCTTTGGAGGGGCCAAGCACTGAATTGCCAAGAGTGCCGGGGGAGTCGTACATGAAATCGTAATGCTGCCCCGACCATTGGCTACCAGCTGCCTTCCCTTTTGCCTCTATCCAGCTGATTCAGTGAGAGGAGAATCTCTTTCAAAAGATGGAGCGAGGGCTTTAAGAGGAGACCTGTTCAAGGCAATCCTGCATGGGCAGCACCAGCCGGGCAGTGGGTTTGGGCTCCGTGGGGACTAATTGTAGCCGCAGGGCTGCCCAGGAGCGGGTGCAGGCGCACACAAGCCCATCAGTGGAGATGGGGGGTGGTTGTGACCTTTCCAGCTTCTGCCCCAGTGTGTTTATGCAAGCCCTGCCTCCTCGCACACTTAACCCTGCACAAAGGCAGGAAACAATCACATCCCGAAGTCTTGCGAGCCGCCTCGCGGCAAGGGGGCCCTTGCAATTAGAATGTCGTCATCTTCTAGCGGGAAGGGAGAATGGGAGAGGTGTGCTCATGAAGGAGGGGAGAAGATGGAAGGGGAAGAGCCGTTTTGGGGAGGGAAGCGAGACACTGGAAAACAAGCCTTTTGTTGGCTTTGATATTGGCTGTGGAGGTGGAAGTCTGATTTGGTTTTTCTGTCTTTGTTGTTGGAAACCCCCCGCCCAGCTGGCAGCTCAGTCAGCCCCATGCTGTCACTGTGTGCAGAGGGAGGGTGGGTTTACAAAGCTGGCAGCCAGGACATTCAGACCTGGCTGCATTGTTTGCCCTGGGCACAGCACCACAGCAGAGCACCTTCCTGCTGCTGGAACGAAGCACGAGCAGCACTTAGGTGCGTAGCCCCAGGGTCAGCATCCAAGGAGGGAGTGACTTCCCTGCCTGCTTGTGAGCTTTATCACCCCTTTGAGGGAGGCTAGAACCCTCTAAAATACAGGGCAAGAAGCTCTTCTGCATGCCTGTGAGCTGGGTGAATCCTTAGCTCAACCCCTTGTAGCAGACAGGGAAAACTTGGGCCATCACAAGCCAGTGCCTTTCCAGGGGGACTGACAGCCCCCAAACTGACCCCAGCTTCTCACAGGTGTGTGGACACCTATGGCTGCTAAAATCTGCTCCTGACTGCTGAGGATGCTGGACAGCAGGGTGGAGGGGCTGTGTCTATGGCCAGCACTAGTGTGTGAAATTGAAGCAGTGTAGGAGATTGACATCCTGGTGACTTTAAACTGTTTCAGACTGGTTTCTGTGGGCTTGGTGGCAAGGGTGGAGGCCCAGCTGCAGGAGAGTGACATTCATCCTCTGTGCTGGGTGACAGGAGCCTGATCTACTTTCACGATCTCTTAACTGGTAAAGCAGCATCAAAATGTTGAGAGGTCTGCCAAAGTCCTTCAGCAGCATTGGGGAATGTTCACCATACCCATTTCCTTCTTTCTTGACTTCTCCTTTTGGACAGGTTTTCCTCTTCTCAGCTGCAAACATAAAAGCCAGCCCATCTGTCCCGAGAACACCCTCCCTGTCCCTGGGGTGGCCCCTGCAGTCAGAGTGGTGGCTTTCGTTTCCTTAGACACTGTCTCTGCCACTCTGAAGAGGACAGGCAGTGATGCGCCGGAGAGACCTGTTTGTGAGCTCCCGGTCCCCTCAAGTGAGGGACAGGGTCAGGGAGTCTGTTTTTGCTGAGCTGCCTTCTTCCCAATCCCTGGAGCTCCCTGGGAGGATGAAGGCCAAACCATTTGCTCTAGGAGAAGGGGGACCTCTGCTAGTGACTCAGTGGCTCTTGAGCTGGGAGTGTTGGGTGGAGCCCATGCCTCCTGCCACACAGCAGGCTGAGGTGTTGCCCCGGGGAGCCTCTGGCAGTGTAGAGGAACAGGAGAGAGATCCAGGAGACTGTCAGGCATTGGCGACAGCCCTGCTCCCCACAGGAGGTTTCCAGTACAAGTCTGGACCTCCATTCCCAGAATGACAGTGCCACTTCCCAGGAGGAGTCTGCTGTCCCTCCTGTTCTCCAGACAGAGTTCTTCTTTCTCTAGCTGTGCTGCTTTTGAAGCTTGTAATTGTCAATCTTGGAAGTGCAAACATGGTGCTGCCTAGTGTGGGGGTTAGACCCCCTTGTCCCTTTTCCCTGCTCCATTCCCTGTAGCCATGTTTCTAGGGCTCCTCACTCTGCTGCATGAATATTCACCAGGCACCAGCTCTCCAGCCACAGGATTTAATCAGAAAGGCTGAGCATTCGTGATTAAAATGCCTCCCATGGGGGGTCAGTGCCTCCAGCCAGCTTTGGACTTTCTTCTGGTTGCCTTTTTTTTTTTTGCTTTCCCCATTTGCAGTGGGTCATTCTCTTAACCATCTGCTTCCTCTTGCATGGAGCTGAGGCTGGAGGCAGCCCTGGGTGTGGTATTGAGGTGGGACAGTGTGTTATGGGCAGCTTACTGAGGAAGGTTGTGGGCTGGGGCTGGCTCTACGTTGCTGTGGGGAATGGGAAAGAGGGTGCTTGGCTTTACTGCCATGGGCTAGGCAATGCCAAAGGCATCAGGCACCCTCTAGCCCACCTTCTTTCCCAGGCACAGCCTCCTTGCTCCTGGGAGGTGTTGCTGGCCTCTGGCCTACCCCAGCACTCAGCATCGTGTCAGCCACGGCCTAATAAAAGCCATAAATCAGACAGATTTCTGCCTGCCTATTGCTGAGTGCTGAGCAGCCCTTGGGGAGAGTGAGAGCTGTCCCCAGAGCCTTGTGGCTGCTTCCGAGTGAACCATGAGCCAAATAGAGGAGGGGGGAGGGAGCTGAGCTCAGCCTGAGCTCACACTTGCCTTGCCCAGAGAGGCAAACTACAGGGAGGGGACAAAGGGAGAGGAGAGGGAGCTGGGACAAGACCCAGCTGCATGCTGAGAAGGGAGCTGGTGACAAAGTGGTGGCATCCTGGGGTGCTGCCTCACAGGTGACCCCTCAGGGAGTGATGCCAGGCTCATGGTGGCTTGGGGAACATCTTATGCCAAGTGTGGCTGTCAGACTTATGGCTTTCCTCTCATTCCTGCCCCTCAAGGTCTGAGTGATCTTGGCACTCCATGAGCCCCTTGCAAAGAAAAGGTGCCTTGGGGGTGCAGGTGATGATGCCAGTTCCTTGTGTGATGAGTCCAGGCAGATCTAAATCCCCTGGCATGTCCAGCCAAGTGCTGGACAGAGCCATTTGGTGACAGCTGCTCATGCTGCCCTCTGTGTCAGAACTGGCAGGGTATCACACAGAGGTGGTTTCTTACCTTGCTTCTATATGGGGTGGGAGCAATTTAATTTCAGAGAGAAGCAATCCCCCCTTTTCTTCAGGAGATTAGCTCCTGGGTGACTGTACTGGCACGCTGCTCCCTCAGCCTGGAGCAAGCCTTATCTCCAGAGCACCAGTCCTGCTGTGCAGGCTGGTGCCTGCACGGAAATTTGCAGGGTCGCCAGAAAGCTTTCACCTTCTGAGGAGTAGAAGAGAGAGGTGGGAAGAAAGATGTTTCAATCTTTAAATCCTGCTGCACTGCAAACTTCAAACAGGGCTGAGGGAAATCAAAAGGCTTTGCAGCGCAGTAGCCATGGGAAGAGAGGAACAGTAAAGGCAGCTTTGCACATGAGGTTTGGAGCTGGGGCATGGATGGGGGACAGGTGGCTGGCATTTGTGCCCCTGGTCCTTGTTGGGAGTGGCACTGATCAGGGTGCCAGGAAACCTGCTGCCTTTTGTACCTCCTTGCACTGGATTAGAGGAGGTGAAGCATGTAGGGGATGTTACAGTAAGACTTGGGATCCAGGATTAGTCCTGGTAGTCATCATTGAGATGTGCTGATGTGAGTGTTTTCTTGGTATGATGATGGAGAGCCAGGTTTCCAAGAAAATATGGGGGCTTGGGGCTCTCAGATGGATGTGAAGTGGGATATGGGAACAGCAAGCAATAGCCTTTTGCTGTTGATGCCCAAGGGGCACCAGGATTGGGGTGCTGGCAATGGGCTGGAAGATGGATTGCCTCATTTTAGAAGGAGGAGATTCCTGATGAGCCTCATTGAGCATTTCTGGGGCCACTGAGGTTGGTGCAGTCCTTGCTTGCTATGCTGAAGGCTGGGTCTGCCTGCCAGAGCCCGTACTGGGGCCAGAGGGCCCAGAAGGAGCAGGTCAGGACAAAGGAGGCATCCTGGGGGCAGCAGATAGGCTTCTCCCTGCTGGGTGTCTGGCAAACGCTGCTAGCAGAGGTGTCTGGGGTGGCCTGGTGAGGGGTACATATGACCCTCCAAGGTAGCAGGATCCATTGGGTCTCAGGGAGCTGGATAGGTGGGGTGAGACAGGGGCCGCTGTTTGCAGAACTGGGAACTAGGCTGGGAGCTTTGCCATTGCCTATTTGGACTGTGCTGTGCCGCCTGTGCCCCTGCAGCCTGTGAGTGCACCTGATGTGGGCTGGGTGAGCTGCTGCCAATGGCCAAGGTCCTGGGAGAGAGCAGGCGGGCACACTCCACGTGTGCCTGCATGCTCCTGTTCTTCTACCGGGGAGATTGCTCGCATAGCGCAGGGTCCCAAAGGGAGGGAGTTTGTTTCCAAGGAAAACAGAGATTAAAGGGAATTAAACAAACCGGAGATGGACCGAGGGAGGAAAAGATGTGGAGCAGATGGTGAGAAGGGGGAAGCAGGGAGACCAGCACAAAAACCTGGGAGAGCCTGGAGGAGAGAGGAAGGAAACGACAAGAGGAGAGCGCAGGGAAAGGCAGCGTGGGGGAGGCAGACAAGGGCGCAGCAGGGAAGAAAAACACTCCAGGCCCTGGCATCAGCTCCTGTGTTTGACAAACCTCCTGCTAGGACTTCCTTCTGTTCCTGAGCACCTTTGTTCCTGAGAGCTCAGTTTGCTGCTGAGATCCAGGACAGGGAGAAAACCTGACAGTTCTTCCAGTGAAGAGCCGGATGGGAGGGAGAAGGTGCAGCCACACCAGCTACTCCCCCTCCAGACCAGATGGCACCCTGCTAGCCCCTGGGGCTGTGGCTCCAAGCTTCTTTAGCCAAGGACTGTGACCTGTTGGAGGCCACACTGGGGTGCAGGTCTCTGCCCTGGGGTGGGAGGGAGAAGACCTTCCAAGCAGCAGACAGAGACCTGCAGCATGTTCCTGTTCCCTCCAACAGATGGGATCCACAGCGTGACAGCCCAGTGCGTGCTGCGGGTGATCATCATCACAGAGGACATGCTGGCCAACAGCATTACAGTGCGGCTGGAGAACATGTGGCAGGAGCGGTTCCTCTCTCCACTGCTCTCCACCTTCCTGGAAGGGGTGGCCACCGTGCTTGCAACGCCCAAGGAGGACATCTTCATCTTCAACATCCAGAACGACACGGATGTGGGCGGCACGGTGCTGAACGTCAGCTTCTCGGCCCTGGCACCACGAGGCGGGCGCTACTTCAGCTCAGAGGAGCTGCAGGAGCAGCTGTACATGAAGCGCATGGTGCTGACAGGCGCCTCCATGCTGGAGGTGCTGCCCTTCGACGACAACGTCTGCCTGCGGGAGCCCTGCCAGAACTACATGAAGTGCATCTCTGTCCTCAAGTTCGACAGCTCAGCCCCCTTCATTGCCTCCCCCTCCACCCTCTTTAGGCCCATCCACCCCATCACTGGCCTGCGGTGCCGCTGCCCACAGGGCTTCACTGGGGACTACTGTGAGACAGAGATCAACCTCTGCTACTCCAACCCCTGCCTGAATGGTGGGATCTGCACCCGCAGGGAGGGGGGATACACCTGCGTTTGCCGCCAGCACTTCAGCGGTGAGCACTGAGGCTGGGGACTGTGGGGGGACAGGTCGGGGGGGTCCCTTGGTGTTGCTGTCACCACGGCAGGGTGCTCTTCCGAGTGGGGTGGCAAGTGATGGAGCCCAGCTCTCTGTGTTTCCATGGTGCTGGATCTGCAGGGCTGAGGTTGCCATAGAAATCTGTCTTGTAGGGAGGTAGCATGAAATGCTCTTGGAGAGCCTGGCCATCTCCTCCCAGCCTTTTTCACAGAGCAAGAGGGCTAAGCTTGGCTGTATTATAGGCTGAGGCACAGGAGGCTTCTCGGCCATTCCCTATGCTAGTAGGCTCTGGGACTATCAGAGCTGCTGGTTTCTGTGTGTGCCAGTCTTCAACTGGTCTGGCAGAGGTGTTGTGCCCACTCTGGTCCCATGTGCAGTGGGTAAGTTGCTTCCCACCCAGAACAGAAGGGAAGGCTGGGCCTAGCTGTCCCACCAGGCAGGATCCAATCCAGGCAGATCTGGTCCTAGCTGCGGGGGAGGAATTCCCGGTCCAGCCAGTGTCTTGTTGCCACAAGTCCCCAACAGGCTGTGGAGACCTATGCCTGCCAACTGAGGGTGAGGGAAGGTGGACTGTGGCTACTAAGGAGGGATCCCCTGCCTTGCCCTCGCTGCTGGGAGGGAGCGTGGCAGCAGATGGCTGCCTCAGAGCTGCTCTCCTGTTGGTGGCTCCTGGTGAGATAAGCAGAGTCAGTGGTAATTAACCCCCGGCATTTGAAGCGTGAACAGCCATTAGCAGAAGGGTTAATGAGCTCATTTCCCTGTCACTTCATGCTGTCTCCTCATCATGCCACAGAGCAAGTAATGGGAGCAGGACCAGGGCGTAGGAGTGCAGCTGAATGGTTCCCTGCATGCTGTGAGGGTAGCATGGGAAAAAGGGCTGCCCAGACCCCCTGCACTGCATGGGGTTTCCCTGTTGCCTATGCCAGCAAGGTGTAAGGGTATTTGGTATCCCTCATTTAACTGGTTTCCACTTGGCTTTTGCTCCCATGTCAGAGCCTGCATGCAGGGTTTGGAGGCACCTGGCGCAGGAGCTCACTGGTGCTGTGGCCGGTGCCCTCCTGTCCCATTCCCATGCCATACTGGATCCAATCTTGCCCCTTCAGCCAGGGTTGGCATCACATCTGGCCCAGCAGTTTGTGCTGCAGGGCTGGCAGTGGTAGCTCACTCATTGGCTAATGTGGGGAACACTTGGATGACACTTGGGTTGTCATATCCTTTGCTGGCCCCCAGGTGCTCCACAAAGTCCTGCCCCCTGGCTGCCTTTCCTCAAACTTGGGCTGAGGCCTGCATTCCTGGGGCAAGGAGCAGATTGGGTGGCTGCAGCATATGTGTCCCAAGCCTCTTGCCTTGCTCCCCCCAGGTGAGAACTGTGAAGTGGACAGCCGCTCGGGGCGGTGTGTGCCCGGCGTGTGCCGCAACGGTGGCACCTGCACCAATGGTGCCAACGGGGGCTTCCGCTGCCAGTGCCCGGCGGGCGGGTTTGAGATGCCCTTCTGCGAGGTGTCCACGCGCTCCTTCCCACCGCGCTCCTTCGTCATGTTCCGGGGCCTGCGCCAGCGCTTCCACTTCACCCTTGCCCTCTCGTGAGTCCTCTCCATCCTCTGCTAGACACCAGCATCCTTGGTTCACCTGACCCTGCGCTGGTGGCTGTTGTGCACACTGGGCCAATATAGAGGCTGGTTGATGCTATCCAGACCTGTGTATTACCAGCTTTACTTCCCCATGGGGCTGCCATAGCACATTTAATTGCAGGCCTCTGAATCTGCACTGGCATAAGCTCATCCCTCCTTTCAGTGCCTCTACCTTTTCATGTTGCCAGCTCTCTGCCTCTGTGCCAGGTCCCCATGCTCAGATCTCAGTGTCCTTGTGCTGGGATGCTGGTGCATGCCACAGGAGAGCCCTCCTGCTTCCTCCCTTGCCCCAGGTTCAGCACCGTGGAACCCAGTGGCCTCCTGCTCTACAACGGGCGCCTGAATGAGCGGCACGACTTCCTGGCGGTGGAGATCATCCAGGGGCAGGTCCATCTGAAATACTCCACAGGTATGCTCAGCCCTGCCTGTTGTGGGATTTGTGTCATGGGAGCTGTTGAGAAGGCCTGTGCTGGGCGGGGAGAGCAGAGTGCTGCCCTGGATGGAGCCCGTGCT
The DNA here is from genome assembly GCA_013396755.1 of Sclerurus mexicanus. NCBI lineage: Eukaryota > Metazoa > Chordata > Aves > Passeriformes > Furnariidae > Sclerurus > Sclerurus mexicanus. The sequence goes on from VWZF01005868.1 coordinate 132,578, forward strand.
AAGGAAGAGAGGGTTGAGAGGTGTTAGTGAGCATCAGTGGGTAGCACAGGAGATGGGTATGTGTCTTAAGACACTCCCTAGGCTCAGGCATGCAAGTGCAGGAGAAACCCTTTTGGGGTCTCTGCTGCTGTTCTGGCCCATTATGTCCCCACAAGCTTCACAAGGCCACAGGCAGCATGGTGAGCTTGATGACTGAGGAAGGGCAGGCACGTCCAAGGGCTGTCCAGCTTCCCTCATCCTGCCATCATCCCTGTCTCCTCAGGAGAGTCCAGCACAGTGGTGAGCCCCTACCTGCCGGGCGGTGTGAGTGATGGGCAGTGGCACACGCTGCAGCTCCGCTACTACAACAAGGTATGTGTGCCCCAGCTATTCCCAGTGCGTGTGGCTCCCTCTTCCCACAAGTGAGTGGCTCCTGTTCTTTGACTCTGTCCCATGGGGTACGCTGTGGAGAGAAGGTAGAGGTGGTTTTCAGCCCTTGAGGATAGATGCAGTGGAACAGACAGCTGGATGCAGGGGGAGATTGACACTCAGGACAGCATTCGGAGGCTGCAGGAATGCTCTCCATACAGTGCCCTTGCCCATGTCCCTTTCTGTTCCTGGTTTCTGGGCTCAATCCCACCTGCACTGCTCACCTCCAGCAGCACAGCTGTGCCTGGGTCATCCTCAGACCTTTCCTCACTGTTGTGTGAGCCACTGAGTGCTTGAGTCTGGGGCACATGTGTGGCTGACACCCTGCATTTGCTTTCAGCCCAAGGTCAGCACCCTGGGAGTGGTGCAGGGCCCCTCCAAGGACAAGGTGGCCATCTTGACAATAGATGAATGTGACGCCTCAGTGGCCCTGCAGTTTGGCAGCGAGATTGGGAACTACTCCTGTGCCGCAGAAGGTGTGCAGACCAGCTCGAAGAAGTGAGTTCCTTGGAGACTGGTGGGCACTGCTGCAGTGGGGAGAGGTTCCCTGAGGAGCAGCCAGCTCTTCACATCTGGGACCTTGGCTGTGTGTGCCTGTCCCCGAGGATGTCTGCTTCCCAACCTCGTGCACTGGGGAGCTGGCTGGGCCAGCCTGAGGTCACTGTAGTGCCTAGAGCCCTGGACTTCTGTTCCTGTAGGTCCCTGGATCTCACAGGTCCCTTGCTCCTTGGAGGTGTCCCCAACCTGCCAGAAAACTTCCCCATCACTCATCGGGACTTTGTGGGGTGCATGAGAGACCTGTACATCGACAGCAAACGCATCGACCTGGCCTCCTACATCGCCAACAATGGAACGGCTGCAGGTACCAGTGCCTTTCTCTGCTCCTGCCAGCCCTGGCAATTGCTCAGGCAGCAGCACTGCCACTCTTTAACAGCAACAGGGCAGCACAGCTGAAGCTGAGCAGCTTCTCACTGGGGAACGGGGCCTCCAGATCCCCCTAAATAAGCCATTGCCCACCTCAGCTAATGTTTGGGGAATGTTGCCTGATCCCAAGTGCAGAGCCTGCAAAGCTGGCCTCTCTGGGACGTGCTAGATAGTCAGCCCAGCTTTACAGTGTCTTTATTCTGGCATAAGGAGTAGTGACAGCCTTGACCCTCATTCCTGAGCACACAGGGCCTGTGTGGAAAGCTTAAGCAGCTGGGCTTGCCCCTCTGGCAACCAGGGAAAAGACTGGCAGGCTCTCCCTACTTTTCATGTGGGCTGGAGGGAAACTGGTGAGCAGGTTAATGCTGATAACAGGTGACTTTTCTACCTCCAGGCTGTCATGCCAAGCACACATTCTGCGACTCCAGTCCCTGCAAGAATGGTGGCACCTGCTCTGTCAGCTGGGGGACCTACTCCTGCCTCTGTCCTGTTGGCTTTGGGGGGAAAGATTGCCATCACCGTGAGTGAGCGGGCACTGCTGGGCACGGGCAGGGTGGCTATATGCAAGACTGTGCTGGGGTTGCTGTGGAATGTGTGAGATGAACTGGCTCTGTTGTCCCTGCATCTAGTGCTCCCTGTAAAGTGCCCATCCCTTCTCCTCACCTCCACTTTCCTTTCCAGCCATGCACCATGCCCACTATTTCCAGGGCAACAGTGTCCTGACCTGGGACTTCAAGACAGATGTGAAGATATCAGTGCCATGGTACCTGGGGCTGGCATTTCGAACACGCCAGCTGGATGGGGTCCTTCTGCAAGCCCATGCGGGCCAGTACACCACCCTGCTCTGCCAGGTAGGGCCACAGACTCAGCCTCTGCTGCTGTCTGCCCTAGGAGAGCAGGGGGACACTGCCCTCCCTGCTGGCTTCGTCCCAAGCAGAGAGTGGTTGTGGGGAGAGGCATTTAGCAGGGCTGGAAGCAGCCAGAGCTGACAAGGCCTTTGCTCACTGCTGGTGTTGCTGGCTCTCTGCAGCTGGCTGGGGGCCTGCTCTCCTTCATGGTGAGCAGGGGGTCCGGGCGCAGCACCAGCCTCCTCCTGGACCAGCTGCAGCTCAGTGATGGGAAATGGCACGACCTCCAGCTGGAGCTGCGGGACGTCCGCAGTGGGCGAGACTCACGCTATGTCATCACCCTCACCCTGGACTTTGGGCTCTACCAGGTAGGTGCTGTTTGAGATGCTAGCACCAGGACAGGAACTGTGGCGGATGCTTGGCAAACACAGGCCAGGCTGTGCCTCTGCACCCTCAGAGAGAGCTGGGGCAGGGCTGGTACTGTTTGCCTCATGTTACTCCCTTTCCTTCTGCAGGATACAGTGGTTGTGGGAAATGAACTGCATGGCCTGAAGGTGAAACACCTGCATGTGGGGGGAGTCCTGGGCTCTGGCGAGGTGCAGAATGGGCTGAGAGGCTGCATACAGGTGAGTCCATTGCTCTGACCCTTCCCTTTCCAGCAGGTCTGTTACTTGGAGGGGTGGAAACATAGGTTTGGAAGCTGCTGCCAGCATCCATCCTGCTGGTGTCACTCTCCTTCTGAGCATTCATGGCTCTGAGATGCTGTGGGGCAGCTATAAAGAGGTGGTGGGGAGCAGCTGCTGCTCGGGGTTTTTAGAGGGCAGGACTGGAGCCTCTTGTGTCTGCCAGAGCTTCACTGTGAATTTGTCACCTGCACTTTAGGGTGTGCGACTGGGTGACAGCGTCACTGGGACCGTGCTGCCCAAGCCCAGCCATGCCCTGCGGGTGGAGGCTGGCTGCAGTGTGCCAAGCCCCTGTGACTCCAACCCCTGCCCAGCCAACAGTGTCTGCAGGGATGAGTGGCAGAGCTACTCCTGTGTCTGCCAACCAGGTAAGACCTGCAGCACCCTGCCACTCCTTCTCTCCATGCCTGCCTGTCTTCTCCTCTCCCTCTGTCACTCCCTCCTGGCCTGTGACTTCTCTCCTGTCCATCCCTTGGGCAAGTCACATCCCTGTCAGACACTTATAAATCTTCCTGGAGGGCAGAATCCCTGTTGAGCCCTCTGAGTCCACTCACTGGTGCTCTGACACCTCTCACAGGGAAGATACTTGCTTTACATTGTGCTATCTCTCCACACTTCAGGGTACTATGGAGGGGACTGTGTGGATGTATGTCACCTCAACCCCTGCAAGAACAAATCCGTGTGTCGCCGCAAGCCAGGCTCGGCCCTGGGCTATGTGTGCGAGTGCAGCGGGAACTTCTTTGGGCAGTACTGTGAGCACAGGTGAGATGCAGGGCACAGGGCAGGGCCATGGCCTCTGTGCCTGGCTCTGTGCTGGCCTCTCATCCTGGCTATGTGACCAGGGACCTCTCAGTGCTATCTGGCTCCCTGGAGCTGCTGAGCAGCTGGGCTGGTGAGAGGAGAAGGCCTGAGGGATTTGGCTGTGACAGTGATGGTATTTCTCTCCCTAGGATGGACCAGCAGTGTCCGAAGGGCTGGTGGGGAAACCCCACCTGTGGGCCATGTAACTGTGATGTGAACAAGGGCTTTGACCCCGACTGCAATAAAACCAACGGGCAGTGCCACTGCAAGGTGAGAGGCTGCTGTGCCAATGGGAACATGGCCCGTGGCTTGCCTGAAGCCCTGCTTATTCTTGATGCTGTTCATTGTCCCCTCCAAAGGCCTGGCAGCGTGCCCGATTCTGGGCCGGATCCTGCTCAGCTCCTATATATGGCCCTCCTGCCCCAGCATGATGGTGGTGGGGACAGTGGCGGTGCTTGCAAATCAGGAGAGCCTGGCCCTTCTCTGCTTTGGCTCCAGGCATTCTCCGGGCACCAATCTCAGCTGCTGCTCCAGTGGGCTCTCTGATGTCTGTCCCTGTCTCTCCCCAGGACTTCCACTACCGCCCCAGAGGCAGCGACACCTGCCTGCCGTGCGACTGCTACCCTGTGGGCTCCACCTCACGTTCCTGCGACAGGGAGACAGGCCGGTGCCACTGCCGTCCCGGGGTCATCGGCCGACAGTGCAATAGCTGTGACAGCCCTTTTGCCGAGGTGACACCCAGTGGCTGCGAGGGTGAGTGTGGGCACAGCAGGGAGCTGGCGCTGTGGGGCTCAGTGTCAGTGGCCTCCCCCTGTGACCGGCCCCTCGGGCTGCATGTCTCCACAGTGCTCTATGACGGCTGCCCCAAAAGCCTGAAGGCGGGTGTGTGGTGGCCCCAGACCAAGTTTGGCTTCTCAGCTGCAGTGCTTTGTCCCAAAGGCTCCTTAGGTGAGTGGTGGATGTGATGGGGAAGGGAGAGGGCAGCCTGGCTGTCCTGCCAGGTGCTGTGGCAGCCCCAGTGATACTACTCTGTTCTTGTGCTATCCCAGTCTCATTTAGCTGGGCTTGAGGTCTGGGAGAAGGAAGTTGGTGGAGAAAATGCCACAGCCTGGGGGAGAGCAGAGGGGGCTAGCCATGGGGCTGGGGCTGGGTATGGGCTGTGGGTCTAGGTCCATCACCCAGCCCTGGGGCTGGGCTGTGCTGTGCTGTTCCCTCAGCCTTGGTTCCCACCCTCTTCCTGCTGCTTTTTGGGTTCAGCAGGCTTGAGGCTGAGGTCAGGCCTGGCACAGCAGCTCAGTACCTGCAGTACCTTTCTGTGGCCCCACCGGCCCCATCCCCATGTGCCCTGTGAGGGAAGCAGGGCACAATGTGTCATCAGGTGGATGTTGGGTAGGAGTCAGCATTTTGAGCTAGAGAAGGTGAAACTATCCTCAGTGACAGGGTGTCTGGAATGTAGGGCAGTGGGAATCTCAGGGGACAATACAAACCCTGTCCTTCTCCAGCCGTTCGCCCCAAGAGGAGGCAAGTTCGGCTCCTAACTGTTGTCGCTTCTCTCCCCGGTTCTCTCGCCCTCCGTGCTCAGGCTTGAGGGGTGCAGGTAAGGTTGTTCCAATCTCCTTCCCCCTGTGCTATAAGGGCTGCACCACATGGCTTACCCTCCCTGCTCCCTGCCTGACACCCTGCACACCCCTGCACTTTCCCTGCTGCTTCTGGAGCTTCCAAGAGCCTTCCCAATGCTTTGCCTGGCCTCACTGCTCCTACACGCCCTTCCCTGCTCCCAGCATACTAACCAGCATAAACCCAGCTGCAGTCGCATGCAGCTCCTGCCACCCACTGCCCTTAGCCTGCAGCGCTGGCTCTGGGCGAGTCTGTGCTCTGCTCCCCAGCTGGGATGGATGCTGGCTCTCCTGGGTGGTACCTGCTTGCTTAGGCTGGGAGGGGAAGGAGCTGGTGATGAGCAATGGATGATGAGGCCAGGGATGAATGGCCATGGGGTGGAGGATGGGGGAAGCTGCTGGAGTGGGGGGCAGTAGGACAGCATCAGGAATTGATGGGCAGGCACAGCACAAGGTCCTGTTCCCTCTGCCCAGCTGGTGGGGGAAGGCACATGGACCTGGGGATCAGATTCTACCCAAATCTCCATCTCAACCGATCTCTATTCTCTGCTGGCCTCTGCTCTGTGTAAGGGGAAGGTCAGCAATGTGGAGATTTCTTTGTTCTCCCTGCTCCCAGCTGCAATGGCACTGGTCCCTGTGCTTCTGCAGCTGGGAGAAGGGTGGCTGGGAGGATGGCTAGAAGCTGGAGGTGGTGAGAGAGGCACACTGGTTACTGGGGCTCCCTCTCCCTGCCCTGGGCATACTGCTGCCCTCTCCCAGCCATGGGCACCTGGGTGGGCTCCTGTGCCCTGGTGCTGTCTCCTGTGCTGCTCCACAGTTCTGCTGGGTACACTGGGGTTGCCTCTTCTTGTATAAAGTGTTTGTGATGACACTCCCAGCCCAGAAAGCTGCTGTCTGTGTCAGCTTTAGCAGGGATTTTGGTATTTTTAACAACTGATCCCATGCAGTACTGGTAGCTCCAGTGCTGTGCAGTACCGCTTGGGCCCCAGCCAGGGGTTGGGGTCTGGCACTGGATATTGAACCCACAGTATTGCATCCTCCACACTGAGGTCCTCCATCCCCATCACCTGGGGCAGGTTTGCCAGCCCACAGCAGGGCTGTTGTGTTCTGAGGTGGCTTTGCCCTGTAGAGAGAACAGGACCTCAGCAGGCATTGCAGGCTGTCAGCCAGGGGATGCCTAGAACTACATGGGCTTCTGTAGCTTGGGGTCAGATGTGCCCTGAGGACACGGTCACTTGCCCTTGTGCTTCTCTAGCCTGAGTCCTCCCACATCACTTAGTTCTTTTTGCGATTCTGTGTGATGGTACCTGGTGTGACACAGCCCCAAAGCACACCTAGGAGCCCAGCTCCTGGAGGGAGGGAACAGCAGCAGCTTGCTGAGGTGTTACAGACCAAGGGTAAAATGAATGGCATGATTGCAGGACGATGGCCCTCGGGTGTTACAGGCCCCCTCTATCACTTGCCACTGCTGCTTTTTGGGATTAGCTGGTGCAGAGGGTCCCTGTGGGGGTATGTATTCTGTACTGAATTTCCAACATGCCCTTCCTCCTTATTTTAGGTGCAGCTGTCAGACACTGTGATGAGGAGAAGGGCTGGCTGGAGCCAGATCTGTTCAACTGCACTTCACCTGCCTTCAAGGAACTGTCTGTGCTGGTAATCCTCTGGGCTCTGCAGCTCTGACAGAGCAAGAGCCCTCTGAACAAGGGCTTGCAGCCAGATTTCAAAGCACTCAGCTCGCAAGGGGTGCCTGGCATATGAAAGGGCTCTGCAGTGCTCAGTACCTTTCTTTTCTCATGTCCTGCCCCCAAACCTGTCCTATGGGAGCAATGGTCTCAGCTTAAGTTTACTTGACTGCATATAATCTGAGTGTCCCCATGAGAAATTACCTGTGTCCTGCTATAGCATTTGGGAGGAAAATAAATAACCCTGAACAGGGCTGAGTGGTTTGAAGCTGATGGGATGTTTGTTCTGTGGGACCTCTGTAGCCCCTAGATTCTGTTAGTGACAAATCCCTGTGACATTTCCAGGCAAGTGTATTCAGTACTTGCATCTCACCTAGGCTGAATTGAAATGGAAGCCAGGAGAGTTTCCAGGGAAGTATCACCAGGCCCTTGGCCTGTCCTTTCATCTTGGCCTCTGTCACGTGTGGCGCTGGGTTAGCTGGGCCAGTGCAGCCCCTGATGTGTTGCTGGAAACGGCCAGAAGTGCTCTCTGTTCTAGTGACCACCACTATGAGTGTCAGTGGCTTGTGCCATGGCTTCAGAAATAATCTCTTTGTCCAGCAGGGCCTGCAGCATGCCAGTTCCCTGGTAAGGAACCTGCTTAATTATTTCATCCCCTCTTTTCTCCCCACTGGCAGCTGGAGGGCTTAGAGAGGAACAAGACTGAGCTCAATACAATTGAAGCCAAGAAGCTGGCCCACCGGCTCCGGGCTGTGACAGACCACATGGACCACTACTTTGGCAATGATGTGCACATCGCCTTCCGCCTGCTGTCCCGCCTCATGGCCTTCGAGAGCCAGCAGCGTGGCTTCGGCCTGACAGCCACACAGGATGCCCACTTCAATGAGGTGAGTCCTTCCCCCAGACCGGAGTGACTTCTGATGCTGCTTCTGCTATCAGCCACCCTGAGCCTGTGTCTCTGAGGGGACTGAGGATGTGGTGAAATCCCGTTGGGAGCACTGGGCTCCCCAGTGCCACACAGGCAGTGACCCATGGAAGTGAGGTCACTGGCATGGTCAGGGCTGGAGCACTGACTGGATGAGGAGCAGCAGAGACCTGGGTTTGCTCAGCCTGGGAAGGCAAAGGGAGGTCTTGTTGCTGCCTGCAATATGGCAGGAGTGCAGGGAAGATGTCTCTGTAGGGCATTGACTGATGAACTTTGAGGGTGGGAGCGGAAAGTTCTGCTCTTCCCCCAGCCCTTGTGCAGCCAGCTGGGCAGAGAGTACAGTGCTGCAGTCTGGGGGTCGCCAGGAGGGGCCCAAAGGCAGTGCTTCTTCAACCCCTGCCCTCACATCTCTCCCATGCAGAACCTGCTGCGTGCAGGCAGCTCCGTGCTGGCACCTGAGAACCGGGAGCACTGGGCCATGCTGCCACATGGAGAGCACGGCAGCGCCAGCCTCATGGAGCAGCTGCGGGACTACTCGGGCACGTTGGCCAGCAACATGAAACTCACCTACCTCAATCCTGTTGGTGTCGTCACCCCCAACATCAGTGAGTAGGAGCTGGCTGGTGCTGGGGCTGGTTGGGATGGTGCAGAGACACTCCTCCATCACACCTTGTTCTCTTCCTATCTCACTGCATCTCAGGGAGGGTGCTGATAATGTCCTTGGTGGGTCTCTCAAACATGGAGAGGTGCTTGTGAGAGATGTTCTGGTCCCCTCCCTGCCTGGACTAGCTGACGCACCACCAAGAGCCAGCAGGGCCAGGAGTGTGCTGCCTGCTCCCAGTTACTTCCCAGTCTACAGTGAAAAAGCTGCTGGTCTTGATGGCTAAAGTAATCTGCGCTATAGCAGAGCATGGATCTGGGCTGTGAAGGAGTACTGTGACTGCTGAGATTTTGTGTCCTGCCAAAACACAGCCTGTGGCTCATATGGTCTTTTTGCCAGTGACTTGAGACCTGGGGTGCCCTGGAGTGTGGTTCTCTCCAGGTGGCTGTTCTAGGTCTGACTTCACTGCCTTGCTCCTCTGCAGTGCTGAGCATCGATCGCATGGAGAACCACTCCCATATCCGCCGGCGCTACCCTCGCTACCACAGCAGCCTCTTCCATGGCCAGCCTGCCTGGGACCCCCACACCCATGTTGTGCTGCCATTGTCTGTGCTGAGCCCTCCAAAAGCTGAAGGTGAGCATGCGTGCATCACTCAAGGAACAGCTTGGCTGGGTATGGCTGGCAGGAAAGGTGTAGAATGGTTTGGGTTGTAAGGAACCTTTAAAAGCCATCTAGTTTGCATATACCCCGCTGAGACCTGGCTCTGTCAGAGGTCCACAAGTCAACCCTGAAAGCCTGAGCTTCTGGCTTCACTACATCCCAAGGCTCCTGATGGCTTTGCAAGTTGTCTTCAGAGCAGCATGTGTGCATGTGTGTTCTCACTAGCCCCTTGTATGCCTCAGCTGCCCCTACAGCAGTGCCCACCCTGGCTGGGGGTGAAAGGAACTACACTGTGGAGAACTCCTCCCCGAGGCAGGTGCTGCCAGAGCCTGAGCCCACTCTCACTGTGGTCATCCTCATCATGTACCGCACCCTCGGGGGGCTGCTGCCCGCACGCTACCAGGTGGATCGTCGCAGTGTCAGGTACGTCCTCCTCCCCTTTGCTCCCACAAGCACCAGCAGAGGGGTGCTGTCTGGACTCTGTTCTGGTTCCTCCAGCAGTTGCCAGGTCTGTCTGCAATGGTGTGGGTTTGGTTCCCAGCCAGGCAGTCCCGCAGTGCTCTGCCTATTCCCCACCTTGGTGTTGCACTGTCCCATGTTTCCCAGCCGCTTGATGTGGACTGGGTAGAGCTGTTCCTTCTGAGATGTCAGGGCAGGACATCTAGGAAGTCCCCAAGGGTCTGCAGTTGCTATGCACAGTGATGGTAGAGCTCTGTTGCTCCTTGCAGGCTCCCCAAGAATCCTGTGATGAACTCCCCCATCGTGAGTGTGTCTGTGTTCAGCAATCACACTTTCCTCCGGGGGCCCCTGGACACCCCTCTTGTGCTGGAATTTTATCTGCTGGAGACAGCCAACAGAAGCAAGCCTCTCTGTGTCCAGTGGAACCACTCCAACCCGTGAGTTTAGCATGGCTGGGCCATTCTCTTTGAGCTGCTTTCCCCAGACACCTCCTTGTTCCCCAAGTTTCTGTTGCTGTGACATGCTGTTTACCTGGGCAGAGCTGGGATGTGAGGGTTTCCACCCTCTCCCATGGGGTTCATTCCTGCTGGGAGGGCACAGCAGGGTCATAAAATCATTTAGGTTGGAAAAGCCCTCTAAGATCATGGAGTCCAACCATTAACCCAGCACTCTCCAGCCCATCACTAAACCATGTCCCTCAGTGCCACATCCACACTCTGGCTCCAGTACTTCAGCTGTGGGAGTGCAGTTGTATCTGCTGGCAGAAGAGCCTTGCAAGTTCCCCCTTTTCTCTGTGGTTCCTTCCCCACACACCACACTCATCTGTCTTCTCTCCTAAGTGCACTCTGCTTTTTGGTGGCTGCAGGACCAACCCCTCTGGCTTCTGGACAGCCAGGGACTGCGAGCTTGTGTACCGAAATACTACACACGTCCACTGCCAGTGCTCCCAGTTTGGCACCTTTGGGGTTTTGATGGACAGCTCACACCGAGAGGTAAACTCCGCCCTTGGGGCTGTGGGCAGTGGTGGGGGCTGTTAGACACTGGGTCCCAGAATAAACAGGCATGGGCAGAAGATTCCTTGTGGGACACAGCTAGTGTTTGAGAGCTCTGCAATCACCCTGTGTCTGCCTCTAACACCACCATTTGCTTTTGATTCTCTGCTGCTGCAGCAACTGGAAGGTGACCTGGAGACATTGGCAATTGTCACCTATTCCTTGGTGTCTCTCTCCTTGTTGTCTCTACTGCTGACTTTCTCCTTCCTGACCTGCCTCAAAGGCCTAAAGTCCAACACACGTGGCATCCACTCTAACATATCAGTCACCCTCTTCTTCTCTGAGCTGCTCTTTCTCCTGGGCATCAACCGCACTGAGAACCAGGTCTGTGCATGCCCATGGGGGTTGAGGGTGAGGCATGGATGATGCCATTAGCATTGGCACAGTGGGACCATCTTTGAGTGGCTTTTGTCTCCCCAGTTTCTTTGCACTGTGATTGCCATCCTCCTCCACTGCTTCTTCCTCTCCACCTTTGCCTGGCTCTTCGTCCAGGGCCTCCACATCTACCGCATGCAGACCGAAGCCCGCAACATCAACTTTGGGGCCATGCGTTTCTACTATGCCATCGGCTGGGGAGTGCCTGCCATCATCACCGGTAAGAGCTGCTTGTGCTACAGCTGCGCTAAAACCAGCTGTGGTGGTTCTCAGCAGCCTCCTGACCGTGTGGTGTTGCCCAGCTCACCCAGTGTGGACAGCTGAGGGTGGACTTGCCACAGAGAGCAATGCTGGCAGCAAGCAGTGCTGTGATGGTCGGCTGGAGACCACGTATCAAGGATGATATATATATCAGGGTGGCCTGTTGCTGTCAGTGAATGCCTGCTGGGCTGGGCTGTGTCAGGGATGCCTGGGGAAAAGAAAATAAAAGCTATGGTGTTGGGGCTCACAGTCCTGGTTCTTTTCCTGTGGTGGGGAAGCATGTGCACAGGGCAAGGAGCAGGGAGAGAGCCCCTTTACTGCCTTCAGTGCTGCAGTGGGATCGACACAGCTTGGACAAGTCCAAGGCTGCTAGGTCTGGACCTGACTTCTCCCTTCCTCTTTCAGGGCTGGCTGTTGGCCTGGATCCTGAGGGCTATGGGAACCCTGACTTCTGCTGGATTTCCATTCATGATAAGCTGGTCTGGAGTTTTGCAGGCCCCATAACTATCGTCATTGTGGTAAACCCCTGTCCTGTTTCACCCACAACCCTCTTCTACCTCCGTTCTCCACACCATGGGCACTTGCTCCTCCTGGCTGCCCACTGCCTGCCCCATTCTCTGTACCCCTTTCCCTCAGTTAGAGGCCCTCCTTTTGTCCCTCCTCCCTCCAGTCAAACCTGGGGGGAGGCCATGGCTCAGGCATGAAGGGGAAAGGAGGGGATCTTTACATGGGCCTGGTGGACCTGGAGTCTGCCCATGTTCTGCACTGGGGAAGTCAGGTCAGAGCCAGCCCTTGGCACAACTTCTAATCAGTGCCAACGCTTTCAGATGAATGGGGTCATGTTCCTGCTTGTGGCCAAGATGTCCTGTTCCCCAGGCCAAAAGGAGACCAAGAAGAAATCGGTTCTGTGAGTATTAGTGGCCAAACTCTCAGCAGAACTCTGACAGCTCATGGTTTTTAGCATTTTCAGTGACCATCCTTCCTTCTTCCACCATTGCAGAGGGCCCTTCTGTGCATCAGTGTCAGCCTTGCAGCCACTTTCCTCTCCCACACCTGCCAGCCACATTAACCTTTCCTAAACTTTGTCCTTTCCTCTTGTTCCTACATCCCCATCTCCATACTGACCCACCAACTGGTCCTCCTTCACCACCTGCCCTCACAGCCACCCCTTGTGTCTGCTTGGATTCAACACTCCACTCCTGTCAGCCACCAGCACCTGCTTTTTCCTCTCCTACATGCTCTTGGGATCTTTCCCTTCTCCCTCCTGAGCCAGTCCTGGAGCATGGCTCAGCTCTCTGTGGCTCCAAATGACCTGTGTCATTTGAGTGCCTGTGTTTCCCATGTGTGATCCAGAAGGGAAGGCCTGGGAGTTGGCGGGAGCTGAACTGCTGTGTAAGAAACAACAGGGAGGGCTGGGCAGGATCACTTTCCCCTCTGGATCTCTGTCTGTGAGCACACGGCTGTAGATTAACAGTACGCACTAACCTCTTGGTGTGTGTCTGTGTGCCTGTCTGTCTGTCTCTCTCTCTCCAGCATGACGTTACGGAGCTCCTTTGTTCTGCTTCTAGTTATTAGCACTACCTGGCTCTTTGGCCTCTTGGCTGTCAACAACAGTGTCCTGGCTTTCCACTACCTCTACACTGTCCTCTGCAGCCTCCAGGTAACTGCCCAGCCTCTGCTGGGGAGGGCATGGGTCAGTCCAGGAGAGCATCCCTGTGGTCCCCAATGGCCATCTGTGGAGAGGGGGTGTCCTGTGCTGAGCTCCCAGCATCTCGCTGGGCTCCTTGTCCCTTCTGCTGTCACCACTGTGACACTGTGACTGGCAGTGAGTGACTCCTACCAGTCCTTGCTGCTGTGGCTGTGCTGAGCAGTCACACAAAGCTGGAGGTGGCTGCAAGGTGTTTGGTTCAGAGGGATAGCAGGGACCATCTTTGGAGAGAAGGCACCTCTGTGCTCTCAGAGGGCAGAGCAAGAGAACAGCATGCAGCAGAAGTGTTGGACACCCAAAATAAGACCCATGGCAGCACCCTGCCAACCTCCTGCCACCGCTATGGCTGATGTTGCTGCAAGGGACCCTGCCATCTGCTCCTTGGCCACTGCCAGCCAGGACACCCCACGCCTTCCTCCCTCACCCATGGCTACTATGGGTGGTAGCTCAAATCAGCACTGGAGGGTCTTTGATGCATCCCAGTCCTGGTGGCCACCAGAGCTGACACGCTGGGCTCTGGAGGAGCCAGAGACTGTCGTGCTGCTGGCACTGTGTTCAAGCAGGTCAGCTGGCAATGAGGGGCTGTCTCTCACAGCATCTCTCCCCTCAGGGCCTGGCTGTGCTGGTTCTGTTCTGCGTGCTGAATGAGGAAGTGCGGGAGGCCTGGAAACTGGCCTGCCTCAGCAAGAAGGGGCAGAGCGAGGAGACCACGAGGAGCACACAGGTGGGCAAGAGCAGAGCAGCCCGGGGCACTGGGGTCAGGCTGCATGTCTGGGACCAGAGCTGACGGGGATGTTCCCACTTCCTTGTGGCAGCTGCTGTGGCAACTCCTTAACATGCACTCTCCCTGCCTCCCCAGGGCCCCAATGCCTACAACAACACAGCACTGTTTGAGGAGAGTGGGCTCATCCGCATCACCCTGGGGGCCTCCACTGTCTCCTCGGTGAGCAGCGTGCGCTCTGCCCGCACCCACTCCAGCCAGCGGGCTTACCTCAGGTAGGAAGCAGCATGGGGCTCAGGGGGCCACAGTGCCTGGGCAGAGTTGGAACCTCCTGCCACTGTGACTTTCTGGGCCTCCTGTATTTCAGAGACAATGTGACGGCACGTCAGGGCTCGGCCCTGGATCACAGCCTGCTGGCTCACGCCGGGCCCACGGACATCGATGTGGCCATGTTTCACCGTGATGCTGGGGGAGGTAAGACTCGGCCCTGTTGCCTGGGTTTAGAGCCATCTCTGTGCATCCCAAATTAACTCCTGGCTTAAGGAAATTCTTCCCAGTGCAGGCTCTGGCTGTATGCTTATGTCCTCTACCCTGTTTTCAGCTGTAATTTCCAAACACTGTGTATAGGAGGCAGAGGCAGCTGCTGTGTCCTTCAGCACGGCCTTCTGTCCCCAAGGGGCTAGACATAGAGGAGGCGAGAGAGGGAACATTGGCTATTGTGGGATCTGTGGGGACACTGGGCTCCTCAGTACAGTCAGAACAGACTGGAACAAGACCAGCAGGAGCCACCCTCGTGGCTGGGGCATGGAACAAACAAGCAGAGCCTGAGGTAGGTTTGCTCAGCCTGGAGAAAGAGGAGGCAGACAGGATCTTATGGCTATTTGCAGCTTCCTTACAGGGAGGTGCAGTGAGGTGGAGCCTCTCATGGGTACCTGGTGATAGGGCCAGGGGAGCTGGCGCAGGCTGCTGCTGAGGGAAGGGCAGTGAGAGGTAAGGCACTCTCACAGGGGTGGTCAGCCCTGAGGTGTTTCCACCTTCCTGGCACTGCCACCAGGAGCCTCTCCTGCCTTCATTCCAAGTGTCTCTCTGACACGCACCGTACTCCCACAGACCAGGACTCAGACTCAGACAGTGACCTGTCTCTGGATGAAGAGCGCAGCCTCTCCATCCCGTCCTCAGAGAGTGAGGAGAACGTACGCCTGCGGGGTCGCTTCCAGCGCCAGTTCAAGCGGGCGGCACACAGCGAGCGCCTCCTCACCAACCCTGCCAACACCACTCCCAAAGGCAAGTCCTAGGGCTCTGGCAGGGAGAAATATGAACCTGGGTCCCTGGGGGCCAGGCCATGTCTTATGATGGCTTGATCACTGCTCATGGGGATATTTTCTCCCTCTTCCCTGGGACCTGTTTTGCTGTGTTCTTCATCAGATGTGGATGGCAATGACCTCATGTCATACTGGCCAGCTCTGGGAGAGTGTGAGGTTCACCCCTGCTCCCTGCAGAAGTGGGGCTCTGAGCGGAAGCTGGGATTCGACATCAACAAGGATGCAGCCAACAATAATCAGCCAGACCTGGCTTTGACCAGCGGGGATGAGAACTCCCTCACCCAGACCCAACGGCAGAGAAAAGGTAACAGCCTGGTGCAAGCGGGCAAGGGTGACCTTGCCTTGATGTGGCCCTGAAGGCTCAGCACCAGATCCATCTGGCAGTGCCCTTTGGGAGGTGTGGCTTATCTCCCTGGTTTTCATGCTCTTTTTGCTGTTGTGTGAAGATTTGACTTCTCTTTCTGTCTGGTGCAGGCATTTTGAAGAACCGCCTTCAGTACCCTCCGACTCTCCAGGGCCTGCCATCTGTCGGCAGGATGACCAATGAGCTGACGTGGTACAAGACCTCCACACTGGGTCACAGGGCTGTCCCCGCTGCCTCCTACGGCAGGATCTACTCTGGGGCTGGCAGTCTGTCGCAGCCAGCCAGCCGGTACTCATCACGGGAGCAGCTTGACATGCTGATGAGGAGGCAGATGTCCCGGGAGCAGCTGAGCAGACACAACTCTGGAGAGTGCTTGGAAGCTGTGCCCAGTCGGCATGGGTCCAGGGAGGAGCTGGACACCATCCCCAGCAGGCATGGTTCTACTGAACACCTGGAAAATATCTCAAGCAGACATGCATCTAGGGAAAACTTGGATCTACTCGCTGTTAGGCCCAGTCAGAGAGATCATGGGAACACTCTGCCCCGGAGGCAGGGCTCCAGAGACTGCCTTGACACTTTACCCTGCAGATTTGGGTCAAGAGAGCAGCTCGACTGTGGACCAGTAAGAGAAGTCTCTAGAGAGTGGCTGAACACATTGCCAAGTAGGCAAGTGTCCAGAGACCGAATAGACATGTTGCCAAGTCGAGATATTTCTCGAGAGCAATTGGATTTACTTTCTAGAAAACAGCCTTCAAGGGACCTGCTAGCATCAGCTAGACAAGCTTCAAGGGAGCAGCTGGACTTTCTGTCCAGAAGATCTAATTCCAGAGAGCCTCTGGACACAGTGCCTAGCAGGCAGCCCTCACAGGACAACCTGGGGAGTCTCTCTCGGAGGCAGCTGTCTAGGGAAAGCCTAGAGCCACTGTCGAGGAGACAACCTTCCAGGGAGAACCTGGAGGCCATTCCTAGCCGACAACCTTCCACCGAACAGTTAGATATCCTTTCTTCCATCCTTGCTTCTTTTAATTCCTCCGTCCTGTCCTCGGTGCAATCTTCCAGCACGCCTTCAGGCCCCCAGACCACTGCCACCCCCTCTGCCGTGCAGACCTCGACGCTCTCCGCAATGTGTCCCTCAACACCTCGCTCTGCCACCTCCCACAGCATTTCAGAGCTGTCGCCAGACTCAGAGTAAGTGTGTTCCTTCCTTCCTCAGCCAGGTCTTGTTCAGCTGATCTTGTGCATTGTCTGCCTGCCTGGCTTCTTCCTGAAGGAGGTTTGATCTGGAGGGAGAAGGCTGTGTAAGGGTGAGCCCCCAGGGTGAGTGTCAGGTGTCTCCTGGTTCTGAATAGTGACTGGGCAGGAAGAAGTTTCAGGTGTGACAGCTCTGGGTACTTGCAGTGCAACACTAACAGGAACATCTGTCTGTATGAGTCTGCCCGCTCTGCTGGAGACAATGGCCCTTGCTTGTGGCCTGTGGGAACTCGGGAGCAATGCTCTGTGCAGCCAGGCAGGCCTCATGGCTGGTCCCCTTGGTCAGTGCTGGCTCTAAGTCCCAAAAAGTGGATGTATGCAAGGGCCAGGCTGGCTGGAGAGAAGAGAGCCCAAACCCTGGGGGAGCCCTGCCTGCCCCAGCCATATTTCTCCCCAGGAACCCTGTCCCAGTCTGTCTATCATTTCTTCCCCTCCAGCTCTGCTACCTGCTGGTACTACTGCCACCACACACAACCCCATCCCACCCCATCCCTCCTTTCCTCTTCCCTGAACTCAGGGACTTGGATACAGTTGTTCTTGCTCTGAGGGAGTGGATTTCTGCCCTGTCCCCATAATGGCCTAGCAGGGTAAGGATTCTGGAGCCCAGGAGAGATGTCATGCCTTAACACTGTTTTTCTTTCCTCTGAGAAGAATAACGAGAAGCGAGGGCCATTCCTGAGGGGCCGAAGCTGTCCACAAGAGAGACAGAAGAAGCAGGGCCCTCTGCCAGGCACTGCCAGCTGAGGTTTGGTGTCCCCAGGGGGCAGGGGCCAGAACTGATGGTGGTCAGAGGCCCAAAAACAACCCTGCCTTCCCCTGCCCTGTGGGCCAAGGGGCCGGCAGCCCACACCACCTACTGCCAGGAGCCTGCAGGCTCTCGACTGCCGCCGTGCTCCCCGTCACCTGCCCGGTGTGACAGGCAGTACTGGGCAAGGGTGGCCACTCCGACCTGCCGGGGCTGAGCTCTTTCTCTGCGAGCTGTTTGTGTGTGGTGTGTGCGTGTGTGTGTGCAGAGGGTGGGCAATGGCAGAGGGACAGAAATGGAGCCCAGGACATGGGGGCAGGGGAGGGTTTTCTACCTTTTTGTATCTTTGTAATCAGAGAGAGAAGAAATTTCTATGGTTATTTTTACGGATGGTCTGTTCCCAGGACCTGGAGCATTTGTTTCACCAACAGCCCCTTGACAGCTTCCCTGGGGCTCTGAGGAGGACCACAATCCCAGTGGACCGGAGAGACAGTGCCAGGCAGTCCTTCAGTCTTTGTTGGCACTGCTTTGTCCAGACCCCACTGCAGGACAGCTGGCCCTGCTGCCCCCCACCCTCCCACCGTGCAGCTCCACACGTGTCTCAGTGCCACCCTTGTGCCTGGTGTCCCTCAGCCCCATGCAGGCAGGCCTCCCTCTGCCCTCCCATGGGACCCTCCCCCTTGGGGCTGCCCCCCCTCAGTGAGCCGGGGCTTTGTGCCAGTGAGAGCACAAGCAAATGGGGTGGCAAATTCAGGAGGAGAGATGTGCTGGGGAGGAGACAAGCTTTGTGGCACAGTCCTGTGCTGTACCAGGATGGTCCCAATCTCATCAATGCTGGTTTCCTCTGCTCAGCAAGTGAGCACTCTGTTTTTACCCACTGGGTGTTGTGCTCTTTAACATAAATGTTACAGAGCAAATTGTTAGTTTGTGGGTTGAGGCAAGGAGCTGCATCACCTTTGTCCTCAGCAGCAGGCTAGGCTGTTCCAGGGCCAGTGTTCCCTCTGCAGAGGGAGGAACATGATGTGGCTCCTGTCTTGGGGTCCAGCATTGCCCACAAAAGTTGTATGTAGCTGGTTCCCTGTGAGCTCTGCATAGATCTGCTGCTATCCTTTATCTAGCAGAGAACCGCAGCTCAGAGTGGCCTGGATTTTGGGAGATGGAGATAAACAGCACTTGGCCCTCTCTGGAAATTCAGGCTGCCCTGATATTGTCTCTGCTCAGTCTGGGGCCTGACCTGGGACTCCTACTGGCCCTGCTGTGAAGTAACGCTCCTCTGTGCCTACCCCATCCTTGGGCCAGGGCTGTCTCAGGGGGCTGGCATGCTCCCTTTCACTGGCTGAGCGTGGTGCCTCTGCTCAGCCACCCCCTTGGTGCTCTCGGGGCTTCATGACCGTGTGCTCCTTACTGCCTTACTAGCACACTGCTGTAGCATCTTACCGTAGCCCAGCCTGACATGTTTACAGAAGAGGACTTGTGCTGCTGTCCTCCAGGCCCTGGGGAGGCCAAAGCCTCTTGGCTACATCCCTAAGTCAGTCAGAAGAGTGTGGAGGGAACAGAAGGGCTGGTGACTGGGGGTGCCATGGACCCCCCGGCACAGCCCTGACGAGGCAGGTTCACTGTTTTCCTTTTCCCAGGGATGAGGACAGAAGGGCCTGCTGACATGTTTACATGCCATTTGGGACCAGTGTGCAGAGGGAAAGCCTGCTGGCTTCACATGCTGGGAACAGCCGGGCCCCTCCATGCTGCCCATCTTTGCCTTTGGGAACACGCCCGTTTACATGTTTCTCTCCGGCTGTGCAGCACCAGCACCAGAGTCTTGGGATCCCATCCTTGTGGTGCTGTAGGGCCCATGTTTTTGCCAAGTTGGGCATGGGGCTCTTAATGCTGGTGCCAAATGGAGAGCAAGTAAGTGCCAAAAAGAAGAGAGCAGCGGAGCTGGTGGCCATCCCTGCAGAGCTGGTGGCCGTCCCTGCAGACCTGGATCAGTCAAGAAGCAGGAGCCCACTTCTTACAGACCAGTCTGCAGCTTGGTCCCTGATTGTAGTGCTGTGACCTGGGCTCTGGGGAGCATCCTCCTTGGGTTTGGGTTTTTTTCCTTTGCAGGGTTCGGTTGGGTTTTTTTCCTCTCTCCATCTCCCGATTCTGTTGGCAAGGAGCGGGGAGATGCCCGTGCCCCCCCTCTGACTGTGTAAAAGTGTATCATGGAAGCGCCAGATTTGGAAATAAAAGTCTATAAAATGGTGCTGGCCTGTCTGCCATCTCTCTCTGTGCAGGGACTCTGTGGATAGGGCTATGGGTGCAGCGCCTGAGCTTGAGGTGGTGTTGGGAGGAGGCTTGGGCAGGAGCCCCTGGCCAGCTCATAGGCTGAAGTGGAGTTGCTGTGGCCCAAGGTAGGGTGACCAGGGGACAGGGACTTCAGGTGCTGTCAGTTGCCTGAACTGGGCTGCATCCAGGCCAGATCACCTGGAGCTGGGATCGGCTGTGGTGGTGCCCAGCATCCCCAGCGCTGGCTGACAGGGCTGTGGTGCCACAGTGGCTGTGGTTAGCCATAGGTCCCATGCCTGCCAGCAGCCGGCACCCCCAACAAGACCTAAACCAAGGGAAGAAGATCCATTGTCCAAAGGCTGCCTGACCTCAGTGGGGCCAATCTGGCTGCTGGCAAGGAGAAGGAAGTGTGAGGAGAGGCCAAGCACAATCATGATCCCTCCGTCCCTCCCTTTCTGTTGAAGGAGTAGGTGATCAAAGAGCAGCATTGATCCATGGTGCCTCGAGCAAGGGTCACTATCAATTGTCATCCCTCTGTCCCTCAAGGGCTTTGTCCCCTGAGCAGCTGGGGCCAGCTTGCTCTGGCTTTTGGGAGTCATGCTGGCAGTGCTGGGTGCTGTGGTCCTGTCCTCCAGCCCTTCCCGAGGCTGACAGGGTGTGAGGGCCAGGGAGAGCTGGCTGGGGAGTGTGGCAGCAAGGGGGAGTCACAGGCAGAGTGGATGGCCCGTGGTGCACGTGGGGTCTGGCGGCTGCGATGTGGGAAGGAATGGCACAGGTGGGGACAGAGAGCAGCGATAAGCAGGCAGTAAATGACACGTGGTGCTATTTGCTGCCAAGCAGAAGCCCTGTGATGGCCTCCGATTCCCTTCTGGGTGAGTGAATAAACAATGAGGAGGCATGTGGGTACCTCTGTCAGCATCAGTGTGCCTTTACCTGGCCATGATGGGACTGATGGGCATTTGGGTGGACAGCAGGGGCCAGGGATGTGGGAGAGGCTGAGGGAGCAGGCTCAGCCCCACTGCATGAAAGGTATGTGGCTGCTGTGGGATCTGAGTCATGCTCACCACAGGGATAGCCAGGGTGGCCATGGGTTACTCTGCACCAGGGATGGGCACAAGTTGCTCCAACCCTGGAATTTGTGGTCCTGAATATCACCATTTATGCCACTCACCAACCCCATCCCACCACCCAGGGGACCAAGGACTCTCTGATACCTGGTCCTGACCACTGCCTTCACCCCACACCCTGGTACTTATCAGCTGTGGGTGCCTGGATTTCCACAGTCATGTCCTTATGGGACTGGGCCAAGCATGAGTCAGAAATTCTGAAATGAATTCTAGGTCATGGTGGAGCCCAGGAAGGAATGATGGGTTCAGTGGGGCTCTAGTGCCCGCTGGGGACCTTTGGAACAAGATAAAGGCTGGGTCTGTGCAAATTGTGGGAGAGCGGGGCAGTCCACAGGGCACAGCACACCTGTTTCAAGCAAGGTAAGCAAGGGGCTCTGGAAAATACCTGACCAGAGGTTGTGGGTAGCCCTCCTTGTCGTGGGCACAGCTCCTGCTCCAGGACATGGTGTGGGGAAGGGACACCCATGGGAGCCTCGGGGGCACAGGAGGGTGATGGGGACCCTGAGCAGTGCCCTGGGGTGGTGAATGTCCAGCAGCTCTTGGAAGGAGGTTGGCACCAGGATATGCCCAGCAGCAAGAAGATCCCTACCCTTCACCTGGCATGGGTGGTTGGGCATGGCAGCACCCTGGCTATGGCTGCAGATTAGGAACTGAGACTGAAATGGACAGTCCTCAGTATGAGATGGTTTTGAGGACAATGGTGACAGTGCTGAGTCTGCCACAGCTGAGGAGCCCAGCACACCAGGGCATGGAAGGGAGGGTGGTGGGTGCCGTGCAGCAGTGGCTGGGAAGTGGGCAGCTTCTTGGCAGGGCAGGAGGAAGGGCAGGAGGCAGGGAGCAGTGTCTCAAAGATCATGGGTTGGCTTTAATAAATAGGAGGAAGCAAAGCGTGCACCTGCCTGGTGGCTCCTGACCAACTTGGGCACAGCAGGTGGGAGTGATGGGGGTAATACAGGGACTCGGGCAAACCGTGGGGGGATCATGGGTCCAGTTGCAAGTGGGTGAGCACTTCAGGACCAGGCAGGCCACCAGCTGGGTGAGCCCAGCAGAATGGTGCAGCTCTCAGCCTGAGTCCTGAGCAAGGCCAGGCTGTAAATCCATATAGGGATGACTCGATCCTACCATCCCAGCCCTGTGAAGGGTGAGACCTCAGGCCAGCCTCCCTCCTCTGACCACAGGCTCGCCCCAGCTCTGCAGTGCAGGGGTCAGGGTAGGGCACTGTTGGAGGGATGGTAAGCGGCGACATTTGCTGGGGGTTCACATTCCAGCTCCCCTCATGCGTAAAGGGCCAAAGTCTGCCGACGGGGCTGTGAGATGACCAAGGCTCTGCTCGGCAGCTCTGCTGGCGTGCTGCCCTGCCCTGCTGCAGTACGTGGAGGGGAAGGGTGGTTGGCACTGAGGTGGGTCCTGCACGGGCAGGCAGAGGGGAGTCCCCCCGGGGCAACTCTGCTGGCAGACCCCACCCGTGCATTCCAGTGGGGCAGATTGGGCTGATGTGAGGCAGGAGTGGGCAGCACTGATTGCCGAAGCCTCAGCTCTCTCCCTGGCCACCTGCCGGCTGCTTGTTATTGTGAGCTGCTGCTGCTGCTTCACGACTTATCCTCAGGGCAAACCCTGCCAGCCTGGCCGGGATGGGATGGCTCTGTGGGGCAAGTGGAGCTGGAGGAAGGGCTGTGGGGTGGGTAGGATGCTGAGTGTCCCTGGCTGTGGGGATGTGGCTGACTTGTCCCTGGTGTCCCTGCAGTAGACTGGCATGCAGGAGAGCCAGGTGGGCATGGCAGCAGAGATGACACTGAGCAACCGAGCACCCCATGAGGTGCTGAGTGAGGCTGAACTGGAGGAGGTGGCACACAGGAAACCTCCCACCAAGCCCTCACTGCGTGGCTGTCTCCGCAAGACCAGGTAGGACCATGTGGCCAGGGGGATGTGCCTGGACCTCGCTAAGCACTGTGCACCCCAGCCCCACCACCATGGGAAGCTGCAGATCTGGGGGTTCTTCCCTCAAGCCCAAATACCTGTGTCCCTCCTTTGTCCTCCTGTCTGGAGGGACACCAGGCTACAGTGGATGGAGCTGGGGGTCCCATGGGGCCCATTGCTTCTCATGGGGCTCTGTTTACCCCTATGGATATCCCCAAGCCCCTGCACTTGTGCTTAGCATCAGCTTCTGCTCCTTTCTCTCCAGATGCTCAGGCTCCGCTGCCAAGTCCCTGCTGTTCCGCTTCCTGCCCTTCCTATACTGGCTGCCCCGCTACCCAGTCAAGGACTGGCTCCTGGGGGACATTACTTCAGGCTTCAGTGTGGGCATCATGCACCTGCCCCAGGGTGAGTGATGCCATGGCCAGGCTGCCAGGGGCTCCCTGTGGGTTGAGTGAGGGGCCAGGGGTTGGCACTCCATGACATTACTCCCTGCTCCACCATCCAGGGCTTGCCTATGCACTGCTGGCTGGGCTGCCACCTGTCACCGGTCTCTACTCCTCCTTTTACCCCGTCTTCCTCTACTTCTTCTTCGGGACATCCAGGCACAACTCTGTGGGTGAGTTGAGGGACCACATTCTTGTGTAGTGATGGTGGGGAGGGAGCGAGGAGGAGAGGGACAAGCCTTCATCCATGGCAGAACATTGCCACATAAATAGTGGGGGGGGACCTTTCTTGCCTTTACTTTGTCCCACCAAGAAGGTGGCTGGAGAAACCAGAGGCAAAGCACAGCAGGTGTGCTTTGGGCCTTTGCACAAGGGGAAAGGAGCTGATCCCTTAAGGGGTGCCCTCAAAGAGGTCCTGGTGCTCACCTTGGGCTCCCTGCCCACTCTACCTGACCCCAGGTCCCTTTGCTGTCATCTCTGTCATGATTGGAAGCTTGACAGAGTCCCTGCTGCCTAGTGAGAACTTCTTGGAATCCGTCAATGGCAGCAACGCGACGGTCAATGAGGAACTGCGGGATGCTGCTAGGGTGGAGCTGGTGGCCACCATCACTGTCCTGACAGGCATCTTCCAGGTAAGGTGGCCCCAGCCTAGTCTAGCAGAGAACAGGAGGCTGTAAGCTGTGGATCACTTCTGCCTCCTCTCCTTTCAGGTGGCCCTGGGCCTCCTGCAGTTTGGATTTGTGGTGACCTACCTCTCAGACCCGCTAGTGCGTGGCTACACCACTGCTGCCTCCGTGCATGTCCTCGTCTCCCAGCTCAAGAATGTCTTTGGGGTCTCTGTGGGCGAGTTCTCAGGGCCACTCTCAATGTTTCTGGTGAGTGGGGGCTCACTGCTGCCTAGGACTCCCCTATGGGGCACATAGAGGCCCCCAAAAACCTGTTGGTGAGGCATCTGTTTTCCTGAGCACATTCCCTCCTCCTGTATCCTCTAGACCGTCATTGAGGTCTGCAAGAAGCTGCCAGAGACCAACGTGGGCACCCTGGTGACTGCCATCATTGCCATGGTGGCGATCTTCATTGTGAAAGAGCTCAATCACAAGTTTGCTGCCAAGCTGCCCATGCCTATCCCCATCGAGCTTGTCACGGTACCCAGAACTGCCCCAGCTTCCCTGTCCACATCCTTTTCAAGAAGGGGAGGTATGGGATGGGACTCCTTGGCAAGAGCAGATCCAGGGCACATGTCACACCCTCCTCCTCCTCCTTCACCACAGTCCCTGTGGTGGAAGGCCCTGACTCACTCCAGTCTTTCTCCCCCAGATCATCGTCTCCACCGGCATCTCCTATGGTGTCAACCTGAACGACAAGTTTGGCATCTCTGTGGTGGGCAACATCCCCAGCGGGTGAGCAGGGCCAGGCAGTGAAGGAGGCTGGGCAGGGGCACCACACCACCCTCAGCACCCCCCATTTGAGCCATATCTCTTTGTCTTGAATGCAGGTTGAAGCCACCTGTGGCCCCTAATGTCAGCTACTTTGGGCAGGTGGCAGGCAATGCCTTTGCCATTGCCGTAGTAGGCTACGCCATCTGCATCTCCCTGGGCAAGATCTTTGCACTGAAGCACGGCTACAAAGTGGACAGCAACCAGGTGATGCTCTGAGACGCAGGGGCCCCACTCTGGGTGAAAGCCAAGCTTGCTCTTGCAGCCAGAGGAAGGCACGGTGCTCCCCTGCTGCTGCTCTGTCCCTGCAGGAGCTGATCGCGCTGGGCCTCTGCAACTTCTTGGGAGGCTTCTTCCAGTGTTTTGCCATCAGCTGCTCCATGTCACGGAGCCTGGTACAGGAGACCACGGGGGGCAACAGCCAGGTGGGTCTGGGCAGTGCTGCCTCTGTCTGTGGGGCTGGACCAGGAGCAGGCAGCACAGCAAGCAGTGGGGGCTCACCCCTTGCCTCCCGCTCTCCTTTCACATAGGTAGCTGGTGTCATTGCATCCCTAGTTATCCTGGTGACCATCGTGAAGCTTGGAGAGCTCTTCTATGACCTGCCCAAGGTACATCTAGTTCCATGTGGTGTCTGTGCCATATCTCACCTCTGTGCCCCATCCCACCCCTGTGCCCATCCTATGACATGGTAGTGTGGCAGGGGAACAGACTATGGCCACTCACAGACCCACTCTAAGCTTCCTCATAGCTGCAGCTTCTTTCCTAGGCTATCTTGGCTGCCATCATCATCATCAACCTCAAAGGCATGTTCAAGCAGTTCAGTGATCTCCACACACTCTGGAAGTCCAACCGAGTGGACCTGGTAAGGTGCTGAGCCCTGGGGCTGCACTTTTGTCCTGGAGAGGGTTTCTCCACCCTCCCTGAGGCTTGTGGGTGCTGGCAGGAAGGCCATGCTGCAGCTGACCATGCCCTCTCTCCAGATGGTCTGGATTGTGACATTTGTGGCCACTCTCATCCTGAACTTGGACATTGGACTGGCAGCCTCGGTGGCCTTTGGGCTGCTCACAGTCATCTTCCGCACCCAGCTGTGAGTACCCCAGGGCTGGGGCTGGTGCCATGACCTTAGGGCAGGAGGAGCCCGTGGTGACTTCAGCCCCTTGCTCTGATCCCCACAGGCCCCACTACTCCATCCTGGGGCGCATCTCTGACACTGATGTCTACAGGGATGTGGCAGAATACGAGATGGTAAGAGCACCAGGGGTAGGGGAAGAGCCAGCTGCAATGGGGAAACATTTCAAAGCACCCCCAGTGGCTGTTCACTGGGGAAAGCGGCTGGGGGGCATTTTGGAGAAGGGAGGGAAGGGGAACAGGTGGCTTCACCCCTGGGGGTAGCACCCTCCTCATCTGCCCCCAGGCACAGGAGGTCCCTGGTGTGAAGATCTTCCGCTCTTCCTCCACCCTCTATTTTGCCAATGTGGAGCTGTATGCTGAGGCCCTGAAGAAGAAGGTAGGAGAGTCACCAGCCCTCCCTCTGGTGCTTCCTGTGCCCCCTGCCTGCCAACCAGGGTAGCAATGGGGCAGCTGGGGTCACAAGGCTGCACTGATTCACAGAGCGGCATCAATGTGGACCGCCTGATTGGGAAGAAGAAGAAGGCCCTCAAGAAGCTGAAGAAACAACAGAAGAAACTGGAGAAGGAAAAGGCAAAGAGGAAAAAGGTGCTTCCCTGACAGGGGACCACACCAGTTTCAACCTGCATTGTCTCCCTGCCTGACTCTGGCCCTCCTATCCATGCACGAGCTGGGCTTGGTGGTCCACAGGTTCCCAGTTCAGTTTGGGGGCAGTGGGTGAGAAAAGCACTGGGACTGAACTGGGCCACATTCCAAGGTCGGTGGGGAAAGCCGGGCTGTTAATGATTATATGGTGGAGCCAAAGAGTCCTTAACCTTTTGGCAAGTTAATCAGAATTAAGAGCAAGAACAAAGGCTGGGCTGATGCCAGCTAATGAGCCCAGCTCCAGAGAGCAGCTGTAGGGAGAGGGGTGGGTCTCAATGCATATGGAAGGAGCCCAAAAATGGGTGAAGTTATGAGAGGGGCCCCCACTCCTGGGGCCACCCACTGCCCATGCCCTAGTGCAGCCAGAGCCTCAGCAAGAGCCACTAGGGTGGGGCAAGCCCGGAGGGGACGCTGCCAAGCCCCAGGTGCCTCCAACCCCAGAGCAGTGACATCGAGTCTCCTTCCCTCCCCCAGAACACAGAGGATGGTCCAGGTGTGGCGGTGATTGACATGGGTGCAGAGGAGAGCAGTGTGCCCTCAGAGCCCACCCTGCGCAGCCTGAAGCTGCCCCAGCCCAACTTCCATGCCATCGTCTTGGACTTCAGCCCTGTCAACTTTGTGGACACTGTCTCCATCAAGATCCTGAAGAATGTAAGGGCCCAGGGGGAGCAGACGGGATGGCAGCCTCACCGAGAGCATCTCCAAGGGCCTGTGGGGTGGCCCTATGGCTGCTGCCCACCCCTCTTCCTGGGTAAAACGTTTTCTGCCATTTGCAGATCTTCAAGGATTTCCGTGAGATAGAAGTGGATGTCTTCATTGCCAGCTGCCCGGGTGAGGGGGATCTGCAGAGCCCTGAGCCCTTGCTGGGCATGGCCACCCCTCCGGCACACAGCTGCTGGCATGGGGGTCCCTTCATGGTGCTCCCATGCCCAGGCCTTCCCCAGGGGAGAGGTGCTGCAGGTGGTTCCATGGATCCAACCTGAGCCTTGCACCTGGGTCCCCGGTGCTGACCCTGGTGTCCCCCCGCAACACAGGAGGCGGGAGGCTGCTCCAGGTGTGGGGTGGGAGGCTTAGCTAGGTGCCATCACTTCAGATACTTCTCCCCCCACACAGGGCCTGTGCTGGCTCAGCTGGAACGGGGCAACTTCTTCAGCTCAACCATCACCAAGTACTCCTTCTTCCCCTCGGTGCACGACGCCGTGGTGCACATCAACAGGGAGCGGCGCCAGGCCTCGGTGAGCACCCGGCCTCACCATCCCCATCACGGGTGGGGGGCAGTGGAGGGGGGCAGCCAAGCCAACCTCTCCCGGTCTGTCCCCCTTAGGCAGAACACAGCACCAGGATGTAGCGCCGCCAGAGGAAGATGTCTCCTCCAGGAGCCGGGCGGGCGAGGAGGGTTCTGCCACCCTGATGGCACCAACTCGCCCACCCCGGCGCCCGAAGGCCCTGTACCCCCACCAGCCCCTCTGGACTCTGACCGCCGGGGTCCTGCCCTGGCCGTGATCCCCTGCAAGGGGGCTGCTGCTGGACGGGGCTGCTGCTGGCCATCACACCGAGGGGCCACCTGGTCCCCCCGCTTGATGCCCCTGCTTTGCCCCAGTGGGTCAGGACATGGTTTGGGGGGTGGTGGAGCAGCCAGGGGGGGTCCTGCTCCCGACAGTGGGATAACATTGAGAATAAAGCCACGTGGTGTTTCTCAGGGTTGGGTTCAATGCCTTTTCCTCGATAAAATGCTCTAGGGCTAGGCTGCCCCATCGCTCGTGCACCCTGGGCACGGCTGCCCTGCTGGTGGGCTGTCCTGACACCCCCTGGCTCTGTTCTGCCACTTCTCCCTGTGACCTGCTCCAGGCCTGTGGGGCTGTGGCCGAGGGAGTGGAATGAGCACATACCCCATTGCCCAGGACCCCCATTCCCTGGAGACCCCCATTCCCCGTGGGCCCTATCCCCAAGCCCCCCATTCAGAGGATCCCCATCCCCCTGAATCCCCATTCC
>VWZF01005868.1:161218-182824 GCA_013396755.1 Sclerurus mexicanus
CCCGGCCTGTGCGCCGGCCGGGAAGGTCACGGGGACGCGGCGGGCGGCGGGGCCGAGCTGGTGGGCAGCGGCGTCGGCTGCCACTGTCACCCGGAGCGGCGCTGGCCGGGGGCCCGCTGCCCGCCCCGGTGCTGCGCTGTCCCCGGCTCCTGCGGCTCTTCCCTGGGGTTTTCCACCTGCTCCAAACCTCTGGCCCTACCGAGGGCCGGTGCTGGTTAGGGGTGATGACAGCCTTTGTCTTTTCAGGCAGCTCTGTTGACTTTGACAAGGAAGCGAGGTGCTGCCACCTATGCCCAGACACTCCAGAACATCCCCGAGACCCAGGTCACCACCCTGGAGAACGGCCTGCGTGTGGCCTCGGAGGAGTCCAGGCAGCCAACCTGCACAGTACGTTTAAGATAGGTTTAGGGCTTCCTTGAAGCCTCTGTCTGGTTTTCCAAAAGCGACAGCCCTTGTCTGAACCAGAGCTTTTGGCAGATGCTGCTTCTCTTTGTGAACTGGTGGGATTAATGTAATAGGAGAAGGCCTAGCTGGGTGTTGTGTTAAGTCTGTAGTCAAGCTTTCATGCTCTACAAGTTTACTCAGCCTTAGAGTTTTTGTGTGAGCAGTAAGTGATCAGTAGAAGTTCTCTCTCTGGCAAAACCAGCCTTGGTGAAGCTGGTAGATAAAAAGCCAAAATGTGCGCACAGGAAACAGTTGCTGCTGTTTGTTCTTATTTTGGTGCTGCCAGTGTAATGGCTGCAGAGCAGAGTTCTTGTCCCTGCTGCTATGTTTGTGCCACGAGGATGCTGATTGTTTTCTTCTCTGATGTTGGCACTGGCTGTTTGTGCTGCCAGGTGGGTGTGTGGATCGGGGCCGGGAGCCGCTATGAAGACACGAAGAACAATGGAGCTGGTTTTTTTGTGGAACACCTGGCCTTTAAGGTAAGGAGGTGTGCTGGCTCTGCACAGAGCTGCTCTGAATACTCCATACATTGTTAATTCTTATTTCCTATTTGCTTCTTTTTCCTCTTAAAGAAAAAATGTTGTAATTTACAAGTGAGACTGAGTCTCTCTCTGACAGTCCCAGCCGCTGTATGACACACCTATAGTACTGTGTTATTAAGCATTCTCAGGTTAGCAGAGAGAGCTCAAAGCAGCATTTCTTACAGACATTTATTTTTCTTTGCTTTTCTTAGAGGTTCAGCAAAGCTTTTCAAATAACCTAAGTGTCTTCTGAACAGGGCAGAGGGCATCTAAGCCTAGGACTTGCTGACCTGAGTCCAGCCTGTGCCTTCATGGGCAACTGCAGTATCTGGCTTGCTCTTTAAGAGATAAGCTGTATAGTAGAAGTAGTTTTTGGTTTCTTCTGAATTTCATTGCTTGGATGTCTAGAAATCTGCTTATTTTTGGTTCAGGCTTGTTCTTGGTTTACTCCCATGGGTGTGCTTTTCAACCACTGTTGTTTTGTAGGACAGGTCTTCTTCCCTGCTGAGTTTGTGTTGGTCTTTAAAAATACGCCTCAGCTGTCCTTTATCTTGGGAAAATAAGCCAAGTTTTAAATCTCTTGCTTTCTGTGCTTGCTTTTGGCTTCTGTGAATCATGTGACAGTTTTTATTGCTGTATGTCTTTATTGTTATTTTCCTTGCTTTAATTCTGCCTGAGGGGGAAATGCGTTCATTTCACAATAGAGTTTATCTTTCAGGGCACAAAGAAGCGTCCTGGCCCTGCCTTTGAGAAGGAAGTGGAGAGTCTGGGTGCTCACCTAAACGGGTACACGTCCCGTGAGCAGACTGCCTTCTACATAAAAGCCTTGTCCAAGGACCTGCCCAAAGGTAGGATGGCCAGGGGGCAAAGTTTCATTGGTAGGTTAAGCACAAGTGCGTGTGCTCATGTTTCTCTTCCCCAAGCATCCTTTCTACCAACAGACCAGGGATTGCAGTTGTAGATGAGCAGTAAATTGGAGGTTGGAGACAACAGTGCAGTGATGTGGTACTTCAAGGCTGCAAATTCATGTGTTCTTAAACAAAGAGCTCTAGTTATGTCAGGCTGCACTGTATTGCCAGGAGCAAGAATGGAGAGGATTCAGTAGTTAGTGGTTGTTTGTGGAGCTGAGAAACTGAGGTCAGTGATAGCTGCTGAGTGAGGAGTCCTCATTGCAGCTTTTGTGGGTGCTGCTTGAGCTTTACTGCCATGTGCAGACTCCTCTGGGTCTGCTTCGGGCAGAGGCAGTGATGTGAGTCAGAGCTGTGGGCCTTGCTGTAGACATGGGCTGTGCTGTAGGTGTCACAAACTGTGTCAGGTTTCAGTGTGTTTTGAGAGCAGTGCCCTGCTTCTGACATGCTTCACCATCTGCAGATGTTGCCTGCTTTCCACTGGCAGTGACAAGCTGACTTGAAGGCTTCTTGCTAAACCAGTGTTGTTTGGCCCTCCCAGACACTGTGGGAATGGGCAGCACTCAGCTCTGTTATGTTGCATCCCCTCCCCAGGGTTTGTTGCTGACTTGTCCTGTGTGTCTCCTCTCCTTCCAGCAGCACTGGGTGGCAGTCAGGCAGTGGGATGCTAACGTGGGAATTGTGTTGCAGTTGTAGAGCTCCTGGCAGATGTTGTGCAGAACTGTGCGCTGGAAGACTCGCAGATCGAGAAGGAACGTGGTGTCATCCTTCAGGAGCTGAAAGAAATGGACAGCAACCTGACGGATGTCACCTTTGATTACCTTCATGCCACTGCGTTCCAGGGGACTTCGCTGGCCCACACCGTCGAGGGGACCACAGAGAACATCAAGTGAGCACCAGGCTGGGTGCAGTACACAGCCCGGGGGTTCAGTCCTTGGGGTGCATGGCTGCTCCTTCTTGGTCGTGGTGACTGCACAAGGAAACCAGTCTGATCTGTGCCCATGGGCTTCTCTTTGTGCCCTGACTGTGTTTTTCTCTTTAGAGCCGGTGAAAGCGCAATGCTGCACGCATTCCTTAGAACCCCTTAGTGCAAGACCTAAGGTTGGAAGGGACAGGTTGAACCTTCTCCAATGCTTGTCAATTTGACACTGTTAGAGAAATTAAGAGCTAAGGGGGGGTCATTAAAGCAGTGGCCTTGCGTTAGGTCAGTGACCAGACTCAGCACTCTCCAGTCTGCATAGAAATTTATCTTTACCTCTCCATCTTACCAGCTGGTTCCCATTCCTTGTGTTCTAGAATTAGAGCACAGGGAAAACAGTCAGTCTTGCTTCTCCTAAGCCTGTCATTCCTCCAAGTCAGAAATGCTGATGTACCAGGTCTCTGTGTTCTCTCCAGGCGACTGACTCGAGCAGATCTGGCTTCATACATTGATACCCACTTCAAGGCACCTCGTATGGTCCTGGCAGCTGCTGGAGGTAAGTTCTAGATCCTTGTGGTTCTGGGGAGACCTGGGTATTTTCAAGCTGGTGATTAACCCACTGTCACACATTTCTAATGTATAATTGGATCATTTGGTTAAATTACTCTAGGGCTATAAATCTCTCTCTTTGCTGTTGCCAGGTATTTCCCACAAAGAGCTGGTAGATGCAGCTAAGCAGCACTTCAGTGGAGTGCCTTTTACATACAAAGAGGACACCGTGCCTATCCTCTCACACTGTCGCTTCACAGGGAGTGAGGTAAAGCTTTTTTTGGTCCCCATCAAAACAAGTGTTGCCTAACTGTTGAATCAATATGAAACCAATTACAGCTGCTTTTGAGAGGAAAAATCTGTTTGTGTATCTCAGAGAAGCTGATGATGCGGCATCTTGGTAGTGGTCCCATGTTCTGTTCTTGGGGCTTATTGGTTACGTGTTGGGTTTTAGATGGGGCACAAATCCATTAGAATTGAGAGGCTGTTGCTCACATCAGCTGCTGGAAAACTCGCATCAGAGCAGTTTGTGCTCAGTAGTGCCTGAGACTCATTTCACTGGAATCACATCAAGTACCCCAGTTTGTCAGCCTGGTGTTGCAGCAGGCCATAGGCAGATCACAGTGCTCATGCAGTTCTCCCCCACTCCTTGATGATTTTCTAGATCCGTGCCAGAGATGATGCTCTGCCCCTTGCCCATATTGCTCTTGCTGTGGAGGGACCAGGATGGGCTGATCCAGACAACGTTGTCCTCAATGTGGCCAATGCCATCATTGGGCGCTACGACCGCACTTTTGGAGGTGGGAAGGTAAGAGACTTGTGAGTGTAACAGGGAGAGCCTAGAGCCTTCTAATATGCAGTACTATGGGACCCTAGGTGTCAATGTGCTTTAGAGAATGCTATTGTGAGGTTCCAACTGCAAAGGTAGGAGCCTGGAAAACAGGATAGAAATGTAATCAAGACCAATGCAGAACAGATCCTGAGAAGTGATGCTGGGAGAGAAACTGAAGCTTCTCTGCTAAGTTTGGAAGAGGTTTAGCTGGTGAATTTTCAGCAGCTTATTCCCATTCTCACAACTAACCACTTGGTGGGGGCAGTGATGGAAGCACGGCAGAATAGTCTACAGTCTCATGATGCAAGCTTGCCTTACAACTGCAGAGCCAGTGAAACTTATTCAAAACCCCAGTATTGCATCCATTATCGTCTGGTATCCTTCTGGCCTGCATAACTGCTAACCCCTCCTGCTGGGAGACCTTGTGCTTTCCATTTTCTCCCACCCCTACCATGGTATGCATACCAGCTCCTCATCTGCAGCTGGGAAAGGAAATGGTTTTGCTGGATGGACTTCTAGGCCTTTGTCTGTGGCTTTTCCAACAGTGAGTCTCATCTGTTGACCACATGAAGGGTCTAAATTAAGCTCTCCTTTAGCAAAGTGTTCTGCTCTGTCTTGTCTGTGGTCTTTGTGAAAACAGCTCAGTGGGAAAGAATTTGAGCTGTGAGGAAGCTGAGAATGAAATGGCTGACAGTATCTCCTTATTTACAGAATCAGTCTAGCAGGCTGGCTGCGCTTGCTGTGGAGCATAATCTCTGCCACAGTTTCCAGACATTCAACACCTCTTACTCTGACACTGGCCTCTTCGGTTTCCATTTTGTTTCCGATCCTCTGTCCATAGATGATATGATGTTTTGTGCTCAGGGGGAGTGGTAAGTACAACTTTGGCAGAAGTTGCTGTTTAAGATTTGACCCTCTTGTGGGAGACTGAGCTGCTGGGGGAGCATATTAAGTCTGCAGAGAGCTGTGTCTCTGTGAACTTGGTAGCTTGCATTCTGGTTAAGTGATCCTATAAGTGGTTTCTGTAAATCTCTTAGGATGTGGCTTTTGAGGTGCTGTTTTAATCCCTTAGGGCTCCTCAGGTCTTTTGTTCACGCTTTCAAGTATTAGTACTGAGGCTTTGTGGGTTTTTTTATACAAGTAAGATCACTCCTCAGAGACAAGGCAGTCCTAGGTGCCCAAGGCATATCTCCATTGTCTTGTTAAGGCTGAGCAAAGCAGGCAGAGTTGCTGCCACTGAAAGTGTTGTGTTATGGCTGATAATTGTCCTGCTGCTGGAGTCATGCCAGTTTTGGGAGCCTTCTGGCTATCCATCTTATTGTGTCCATGAACCAGTAATGGTTTTAGGCTACATCTGAGATTCAGAGCTGAGCCATACTGTGTATGGAGCAGGTGGAGTGAGCCCTTGCCCCAGAGACATTGCTGTTGGCAGGGGAGGAAGGGATTTAGCAGCTGGAGTCCAAACAGACTCTGTGGAGTTGTCTTATTCTTTCAGCATCAGTTTCCATAGCAGCTTGCCATGCGTGGGAATGGCTGACACGCCTTCCTTGTCTTCTGATAGGGCAATGCATTCCACATGCTATTGGGCCTGCTGGGCAAGCCAGAGCCAGCACCAGGGCTGCTCAGACATTTGTGAGTGTAACTCAGCGTGTATCCTGCTGGTTGAATCCTCTGCCTGAGAGCTTGAGCTCTTGCCTCCTGCTGTTTAGTGTGCCCCAGTTCTTAGCTGCTCTGCAGAGATCAAGGATGGATCTCAGCCTGCAAGACAAGTGGTGTTGATAACAGCTTATTCTTGCAGAGGCTTGGAAAAGGGAGTAATTCACTTTGAGCAAACATCTTTAAGAGCTTTCATGGTCTTTCCATCTCTCCAGGATGCGTCTGTGCACTAGTACCACAGAGTCAGAGGTGACACGAGCCAAGAACTATCTCCGACATGCCATGGTGGCTCAGCTGGATGGTATGTTTGGTTTATGGATTGACCATTGTGCAGCTTTCAGAGGGTTACTGCTTGTGTCACTCTTTGGGAGGATGTGCTAGACATGGCAGTTCTGCTGGCAGGCACTGGGCACAACTTCCTTTCCCTGCTCCTCATTCTTCTGCCATTTTGTCAAAGCAGCTGACCCCAGCCTGCTGTGCTCCAGCGAGTGACATGCTGCCTGGTGACATAAGAATTGAGACTCTCAGACTGGTCTGCCTTGACTGTAACACTGGAGACCAGTGAAGCAATCTGTGTATTGCTTAGCTTCTGCTGGAGCTGCATAGAGTGGGAATTGTGCTTTGTTAGCAGCTGGTTTAATGGTTACAGCTCTGTGCTTTGGCTGATGATCAGGCTATGCAGTAGTGGAAGGCTTTCTGCTACACTGACCATGTGATATTTTCAATATCTAGGTACTACACGAGTGTGTGAGAATATTGCAAGCCATCTCTTGAACTATGGGCGCCGTATCCCTCTGGAGGAGTGGGATGCCAGGATTTCTGTAGGTATCCATCTGTTTTGGTTGGGATATCTGAGCATTGTTAGTGTCAGCATTTTCTGGCCCTAGTTTGCTGCAGTAACACATGGCTTAGACTGCCTGGAGTTCAGGTGGTTATCCCACCGACACTGATACAAATGTCAGAATCTCTGGCATAGACTCAGGATATCCCATGTCCTTGTGGCTGGAGTCAGTCCATCCCAGAAAGAGGGTGTACATTTTTGTTAAGCAGCACAACTTGAAATTCCTTTAACAATTCCCCTAGAGGTGTCCAACACCTAGTTTGTGTAGTTCTGCAGCCACTGTCTCCCTTGGAAGGCTTTGTATTTTGGACTGCCTCGTCTTCTGTACCTTCAGAAGAATGTGCTGTGTAGGACATTGGCCATTCTTGCAAGCAGAGCTGGGCAGTTGGTGCAGGTGGCCTCCAAAGGTCTGAGTGTATCTTTTTAATGATCTTGATATGTAATGGCAACAGTAGCTTGCAACTTTGAGAAGTTCACGTTTGCTGGAAGAGTCACTATTGGTTGTTTGATATTTATTAGGCCGTTGATGCAAGAATGGTGAGAGAGGTCTGCAGTAAATACATTTATGACAAATGCCCAGCAATTGCAGCAGTTGGTAAGTAGTATGTGGCAATTAGTACTCTCTTAAAAAACAGGACAGGGCTGAGAGCTGAGTGGAAGTGAGTTGCAGGCGGTCCTCATGTCTGTTCTGACCTCCTTAACCACTGTGGTTCTTTACTGGTATCCTCCTACCTCTGCACATGAGGTGTGCCAAGGCACGTTTTCCAGGAGATCAGACTTGCAGGTGATGGAGACGCAGTGGCAGTTTGCTGCTGGCTGTTCTCCCACCTCTCCTTTCTGTGGAGCTGTGACTAAGACTGGGAGTCCTGTAGCTGGGTGCGGGCCCAGCATGTCTGCCAGGTGTCCTTACTCTGGGGTCAGGGTGGTTTATGTAAGGGAAGTGAAGGGATCTGATTCTCCTGTGCTGCTCTGGCATGTCTGTCTGGCCAAGGACAAATTCCTCTCGGAAAACCTGCCTAAGCAGCTCAGCTCCACTTTGCTCCCTCCTTCCTGTGTATTGTGAATCCCCTTCTCCTTGCAGCTGTTTCCTCCGGCCTTCAAAGTGGAGCAGCTTGGAAAGGGAGACAGTTTGTGAACAGAAAGTTAGAATGACTTGGTGGCTCCCTGAATTTCATACCTGTATGTAGCATATGTAGAGCTGTACTGAGCATTGTGGAGCAGTGTGAGAAAACACCTTATTCTGTCAGGAAATAGTATCTGCTTGGTCTTCCTGATGCAAGTTTGAGCTGTAGTTGCCTGGTTTTGAGTAAAGGTGCTCTGGATTGTTAGCACAGCCTGCTCTGCCACCATCTGCTTTAAGACCATGAGAAACTGCACAGGGATTTTAACTGTCTCCAGTGACTAACTCTTGTTCTCTTCATTCAGGTCCCATTGAACAGCTCTTGGATTACAACCGTCTCCGCAGTGCCATGTACTGGGTCCGTCTCTAGGATGTGTGCCTGCAGGTTGGAAAGAGTGAAGCTGTGGACTGTGGCAGGTTCCCTCTGCCACTGAATGTCTTGTGCACCACAGGCAAGCTGAGTCCAGTGAAAGCAGCTGTCTTGGTGTTAAATGTATAAAAATAAATATATCCTATGTGGAGTTGGTTCTGCTGGGAGTCAAGTGTGTCTTGCTGGGTTTTGTGTGTAATCTCACCAGATTGGTCCAATACCTCCCCAATCAGTCTTGATTTGTCAGGGCTTATGCTAGAATCTTGTCTTGTGTGTCTATAATTAGCCTTGTCTTCTCTGTCCTGAGCTGGCAGTGTTATTCAGAGGTTTTGTCTCTAGGCTGATTGAATGAAATCTTTCCACTGGGATGAGGCTATCAGGGGTGCTCAAGCTGTTCCCAGTGTGCCCTTCTGTGCAAGCAGCAGCCTGGTCATACTGGAGCTGTAGCCGTGCTGTTTGTGCAGACCTAAGAGTAAAGGGCACTGTCTGGGGGAGCTTCTGCACTTTCCTGCTCACCAAGGAAATCAAAATGCATCTGTGGAAAGTTGGTCCTTGTCCTGTTCCTGGGCTGTGGTGTTAGTATTGGTGACCCCCTTGTTGGAGTGAGCACATCTGTGGTGGGGCAGCTCAGGCCCCACCACCTGTTGGAGCTGGTGAGGGTGATCAGTTGGGCCTTGCCTGGTACTACTCTGGCAAAGTCAGGTGAGAGGAGCTGGAGTTGTTGCTAGACCAACATCTTTCCAGAGGAGCTGTGTTACAATAACTGATGTGTTTCCATATGGAGATGTGTTAATTAATCTTCCTGGTTATCTGTAAACCAGGTTAATAATGAGCAGAGATTGTTGTGAAGCGTGTTGGTGTTGGTCTTCACATTCATTTTACAGATGATCATCCATCCAGTCAGGCTCAGCTACATGACATCTGAGAAGCTGCGGCCTATACCTGGAAGATAATCTCTAGGTCTGAATAGTTGGAAGAGCTATCCAGCCCTTTCTGCTTTTTTGGTGTTAATCTGGTTGTTGCTCCCTTGTCTTGCCTCCGGGAAGCTGGAACATGGAACAGAAAGGATGAAACTGGGCAAGGTGGGGGGTGGAGTAGTTTCCCACCAGGTGGCACTAGCCTGACACAGCTACCCTTGGAAGCTGCGAGGTACTCCTGTTTGATTTTTGTCTTTGGAATAAATGTCTCTGGGATTCTCATTTAATTTCCAGGTTCTGCCCTGACAAGCGAGATTTAAAAATAGTGTAAAAGCTTCTCAGAGTTAGTCATTACACTTGAGACTAATCCAGTGTACTAAATCATTTGTGCTGGATCTGGATTCTTGATCAGAGAGTCAGTATGTCTGAACTCATTGCGTATACTAGGCAAGTTTGAAACTGTTAAATGTTCTTGGTGCAATTTGGATTTAACTAGGGTTGCAAGCTCTGGCTTGTTACAAGTGCACTGAGAGCTGAAAAACTGAACAAGCTCACTTATGCCTCAAGCCTTGTGGAACCAATAAATGATTCTGTCTTGGTTCTGTGACTGCAATCAGACTGTAATCCTCTTTTGTATTCCATTGCTATATATTTTCCCCTCCTGGGTGAGCTTCCAGGGTGTTTTGCAGTTGGTGAGAAATACAAGATGTAGATCCTTGCTTTAGCGTTTCCTACAACTTTTCTTTGGAAGTATCTCTTTCATGGAGTAATTAATTCCTCAGGCTCTTCTACACTAGTTTATACTAGGAACAGATGCAAACTCCTCTGTAACTGCTGCTTTCTGAGTTGCTCTGTTTTTCTGCAAGAGCAGGTGGTGGTGCTGAGCGTTGTGCTCCCAGCACTGCAGCAAGGATAATTCCTGACCAGGGTGCTGCAGCTCTGCAAGGGTGCCTGTCTCATGCAGGCTTAGGTGGATTTTGTAGATGGTTTTTCCATGTAGAACTCTGAGGATCTGGGCTGATCTGGACTAGTAGGCATGCCCTAGTCACTGCCATTGGATGCAAGGGCTGTTTGGTGCCTGCTAAGAGTTAGGGGCTGAGCTGTGCCCAAGATGTTGGCATCTTCTGGCTGCAGTTGTGATGGCACCCTGCCTTGTAGTGGCTGTTGTGTTTGTGTGCTGTGCACTCCGTGCTTCCAGAAACATGGGCATCTCACCAGCTCTAACAATTGAGAGGGTTGCCATGTAACTTTTCCTTGGTAAGCAACAAGCATTCAGACTGTGGGTTTAAAAGGCGGGGAGGGGAAACCCATTCAGGAGACGAGCGTTTTTGCTTGGCAAAGACACTCATGCTCTGAGCCTTATCAGGAGCTTGGGAAGTGTAGCCTGGAATTGGTGCAGAGTCATTGAGCATTTGGCAGCTGAATCCCTTGGTGTTGGAGGAACTGAAACTGTAATCTTATTGGCAGGTCTCTTGTTTGAGCTCTTTGAGGGTGTTTCTGTTCCTCCACTGGAGCAGCCGCAGTCCAAGGGAATCAAAACTGGGAAATGTCTGGCATGATGGAAGTGTCTTACCTCAGTGCTTTTCCTGAACCTTGAAAAAGTGAGATCTTTTACTGGACCTCTCCCCTCCCCTTCCTGCAGTTTCCGCTGCCCAGTGAAGGACAGTGGCGGTGCCAGAGGAGGGAGTTGGAACCATCCCTAGAACCATCCCAAGTTCACTGTAACTGGAGATGGCCTGAATGACCTAATAAATCTGTTTCCTGGCTCCATGGACAATGCAGGATTGTTCAGCGGGGCTCTTTGACCAGTTTAGTTTTCAATGGCTTAAGTGTTTTATTTTGCTACTTCACTTGGAAGGTTACTTTGGATCCCATTAGGGTGTGCTGATAAATTTAGCTTGGTGTGTGAATTGGCCTTTGCTGCCTCCCCTTCTGTACGGTCTCATCTTCTCCTGGTGAAGTTCCCTCTTCAAAGCTCGCGCTCTCCACCTACCTCTAGGCAATTTCCTTTCCTCCATGACACCTTGGCATTCTGTCTGCTGGCTGGCAAAGATGAGGATTTGGAAAGGATACTGTGCTTGTCATGTGCATCCTGTGCAAGGCTCTGCACAGTCACCTCCACAGCGCTTCAGTGGCTTGTCTCCACCAAACAGAGCTATTCCAGGTATGTAAACTCTAGCAGTGAAAATGGGGAGCACTCACAAGAGCCCTGTGCTGGGTGCTCCATGTTTCCCTGTTCTCTGCAGGAAAAGCTGCCAGTACCCCCAGTGCAGGGCTGGGTAGATGTACAGGGTGGATCTGCTTGTGGAGCAGGCAGCCCCTTTGATATCTGAGATGCTTGTTTGGGATCCGGGTGCTTGCCAAGAGAGGGGCCACAGCAGCCAATTGTCAAGAGTTGCCTCACCTGAACTAATTACCCGCCCTGGAAAGTACAGTTGATACTAATCATAGGTGCTGAGCCAAACCTGTCCTAGGGAAGCAGGGAGCTGCAGGGAGGCTTTCACAGAAACGAGAAGCTTGGAGCTGTGCCACTCTTTGGTGCCAGAGAACTTTTGGGAGGAGAGCCCGCAGCCCACTGGGCCTTCTTCTCTAGCTGATGCCTTGCCAAGGCTGGTAAAGCAGTGGGAGCCATAGGAGAGTGGGGTTTAGAAGATAGTAGTGCAGCTCTGTGGTGTCTCATGTTGCTGGAGCCTTCCTCTGCTCTGACCCCCAGTGCAGGGATTGACCAAGGCATCAGCATAGCTGTGACCAGGGGCCTTCTCCTGCAGCCAGCCCCCTGTATAGTGTGGTTTGCTCAGGAGAGAGGGGTGGGTTCTCCTTGTGATGAAGTGTCAGTCAAGGCTGCAGGATTGCCAGGCTGAGGGTGGCACCTGGTGCTTGGCAGACTCACAGACTTGCCCTTCCCAAGGCTCCTGCACTTCACCTTGCCCTTCTGGGCACTGCTAGGACTTTGTACACCAGGAAAGAGGCACAATGAGCAGTGGTATCTGGACATACACAGAAATCCTGCTTCCTATTTGGAAGAGGAAATGCCTTGTGTAAAGCTTTAGCGTGTTCATTGCATGGAAAAGCAGTGGACAAAAGGCCCATCCAGGCCTGACTGCCAGCTACAGCTACCCTGGTCTGCTCTGAGGCACGAGGCATGGTGGCAGTTGTCTTTGTCTCAGCTCTGTCTTCAATGGTGTATCAGGAAGGGGTGACTCAGAGCCCCGAACACCCTCATTAAAAGCTGCTTTATCCCACACGCCATTCAAAGAGCATCAGTGGTTCTCACTTTTCCATGCTTTCCAGTCCTTTCCTGTTGCAAGTTTTCCTTTCTTGGGGCTCTGGATTTTTTTGTGGGCCTGCCAGGCATAGGTTTGACTTTGCTGTCTATTCAGCCCATTGCTAGGGATGTCCAGAAAAGCTACTTCAGTTGTGGGGCCTGGTTCCTCACCTGCCCAGGAATGGAAAATGGAGCTGCTGGGGTGGCAGCATGGGGAGTTTCTAGCCCTGGTCTGTGAGAGCAGGAGGGATTTTTTTCTGCACAAAGAGGTGTCAGTAGTATGTGTTGAATCACCTGCCAGGTGCCCTGAAGACACTGCTCCTGCTCCGTGTCCCACCATTCATCGCTGAGGCTCTACTGTGCTCTGGGGTTATTTAAGGTTCCATACCCTGCTCTCATGTAAGAACTGCACAGCACATACAGCATGAGGACAGTAAAGGAGGCTGGATTGAATGCCACATGACCTGATTTGAGCAAGGCTTAAGGTACTGAAAGAGGAGCCTGAATATCTCAGTGCTGTTCCTGGTTCCACCAAGAGCCTGCAGTGTGATGTCGAGCA
This sequence comes from Sclerurus mexicanus, assembly GCA_013396755.1. Classification (NCBI taxonomy): domain Eukaryota; kingdom Metazoa; phylum Chordata; class Aves; order Passeriformes; family Furnariidae; genus Sclerurus; species Sclerurus mexicanus. The sequence continues at coordinate 174,120 of VWZF01005868.1, forward strand.
TTCAGCTCTTCTGGCTGCTGTGTTGTCCTGCTGTGAAGGTGGGTGCTGACATGAGGTGCAATGCACACGAAAAAGCTGCTCCCTGTGCTGTGCCTTCGGCACACAGCGACTCAGGAGTGCAAAGCATTTTGTGAAACAGCCCCAGTACTGCGTGCTGCTTTCTGCTTTGCATGTGACTTTTATTCAGAGTAGGCACTTGGATAACACTATAAAGAGAACATGCTGCTTATCTTTGATTTGTTATATTCAGGGAAGGATGAGTTTACTCTTCTAGGGGGGATTTTTTTTCTTCCTTATTAGAATGTTTAATCTAGGGAAATGAAGTTACGTTGCTTCAAGATTCAGCAGTTGATGTATTTCAGCATCAGAAAAATGCTCTCTGAGTTTCTCAGGGTGCAGTGTACAGTTTGGCATTGTACAGATTCCTGTGTACCAAAGCTGTGGCCCCTCCATTCAGACCACGTCACTCTTGAGCAGTGCTCGTAGTGATTGAGAAGCAGACCTGGTGCTACCCATGAAACGAGGAGGGTGGGATTTCCAGGTAGGGGTAACTGCCCAGGTGAGTAGGGCTGCTGTCTCTCATGGAGGCTTGGTGAGCAGTAGCTTTAGGAACCAGAGTAGCAGACACTGTGTCTGTGGCAGATTTCTGCCTCTGTTCCCCTGCCATGGAGGATGCCCTGGAGAGCTGAGGGGCTGTCAGGGAGAGGCAGCAGGTGAGTGTGCTTGAGCCCTGGGCATCCGGGATCCACGTGGCAGTTCTGCTTTTCCACCCCTTCCCCCACTGGCAGCTGCAAGGCTGGAGGTCCCTGCTGCCCCTGGCTGTTGTCCACTGTGGTTCTCTGGCTTCCCCTGCATTGTTTACAGCTGTTCCAGATGTGCAGCACTTGGCAGGAGCCCCTATGACATGGGAACACAAGTATCTCCTGCTCCTGCCTCACACACTCAGCACACAGCGGTGACTCACAGGTGACCTTGCCCCAGCTGTGCTGAGGGGGATGGAGGATGAGGTCCTCGTGGTTCAAGGTGACTCCCAAACGTGGTGAAGGGCCAGAGACAGGATGCTGTGTCCTTTCCTCCTTGGTGGCAACACGGAGCGCTGCAGACATGCTGGTGACACTTTCTTGGCAAGAAGCTCTCTCTCTGAGAGTCCCCAGTTGTCATTCCCCTGGGAATGCACTCTGTGGGTGCAGACCATACCCCCACCCTCTTTGGGATCCCCACCTGGGCTGCTCAGCCTTCCCGCTGGAGCTCTGCAGCATCCTGCCCCGTGCCCACCCCACAGGGTCCTTGTGTGGGGTGTCCGTGTCCCCCTGCCCTGTGCCATCCCAGTGACACACCCTCCTGCTCAGCGGAGATATGAAGTCATCCTGGGGGAGTCTGGGGAGGGAGGAGTTCCCATGGTGACAGACAGCGATTCACCCGACGGGGCAGGGCGGGTGCTTCGTCCTTTTTATTCCTTTCTTCTGGAGTCGGGCACCCAGCCAAAGAGCTGAAGGAGCAATGGCCCAGCCTCGTGGGGGAGAGACACGAGGACAAGTCTGATCTTGTGAACTGCACAAATCTCTCCGGAGCAGAGTCCCCCCTGCAGCCTGGCTGCTGCCCCATGTGTAGAGGTGATCCTGACCCTCCTGCAGCCTTGGTCCCCTGGGTGCTGGATCCCTGCAGCTTCCTCACTACCCCAGCACATTGATGACGAAAGCTTTATTGTCCTCCCCATGTGTAAAACATTCAGGGCAGCATCCTGCAGCTGCTGGGGATCCTGCACTGTGAGCCAACAGACCCCCTGGTATGAGCAGGTGCAGGTAAAAGAGCTTGTGCCATCCACGTGTCTTTACCATCACCCAAGGCTTTCAAAAGCCCCTTCTCCAGAGGCTGCAGCATGGCCCCAGCTCTGCGGAGGTACGTACTGCATCCTGTGCCCCTGCCTGTCCCAGGCAGGGCCCCTGCATGCCTGGGTGTGAGCTGTGCGTCCGCTCCCTGGTGGAGCACATGCCCATAGGTGCCTGCTGGGCTGCAGTGGCCAACCCCCAAACACGTCTCCCACTAGCCCTCGAGCTGCAGGCGATGCTCCCACAGCTCTGCCGGGCGCCCCTTGCACAGGGAACAGCCAAATCCCAGGAAGAGTGAGATGGGGGCTCTTTAATGAGTCCTGCCAGAAATTTATATGAAGCCGCAGGTAGTTTTAGGGGGTGTTGGTGCAGGTTGTGAAATACTTGAATAGAGGAAAGAGGAAGCATTGAGCAACCAACATGTCCTCCCAGTTGCCAGACTTGCATCCCAGATGCAGAAGTAGGGAAGTGAGAGCAGGATCATCCAAAAAGGGAGCAAGTGAGAGACAACCTTTCCCTGGCACAGAGACTGTCAGAGAACTGGTTTTGGAGAGCTGAGATGGACAAACTCCCTCTTGTGCAGCTCCAGAGTGGGTCTCTTTTGCTGTCACTTGTGAGCACGGTCCAGTGTGCTGCTCTGCCATGGCCAGCGGTGCCAATGCTTGTGGGCTAGCAGCAGGAGGGACTGAGCACAAGGTGGTTTTTTCCTCATTATTTCCATCTCTTGGGAGGGAAATGCCAGTCCACAGTGAGCCGCTGAGGGCTGGCTCCTTGAACTCACAGCTATTCCTCTTGGCAACTCTCCTCCTCTGGGAATACAGCTTCCACGAGCCCCAGCAGCCAGGGAGGCATCTGCTGTTGCCGTTGGACGGAGGAACAAATACTCACAGCCCCATCAAGCTGTGTGAAGCCCCCACAAGGAGCAGCTTCTTGCAGCACAGCTGGCAGCATCCCGGGAATGGCTCCAGCTTCCCAGGCCCGTATGCTGCCTGTTTGCCCTTCCTTCTCCCTGCCTGTTGAGCAGTTTCTGCGAGTCCCTACCACTGTGCTGCACCCCTAGCATCCCCTGCCACGCTGCTGCCCCCTCCTGCAGGATCTTCAGGGTCTGTGGGGGCTCCCAGGGCAGGGTTAGGTCACAGCTGGCCTTGTGGCCCTGGGTGCCATGCTGGCAGCTGGGCAACTGCTGTTTTCCTGGGGAGCTCAACATCAGGCAGCAGAGCAGTTCTCATGCATGAGGAAGGTGGTGGTGCCTTTGCCCAGCATGGGATGGGGCAGCCATTGCTTCATGGTGCTTGGCCTCCTCTGATGGGGTGTGGAGGTGGTGCAGGGTTTGGGATCTGGCAGGCAGCTTGTCCCTATGTGTGGCAGGAGCTGCTGTGCTGCTGCTGCAAGTGCCCTGGCTCTGCAGGACTGGGCTCTACCCTGGAGTCCTGCAGACACCCCTGCTCGGCTGCTCCCAGGTCAGTCTGGTTTCAAGCAGAGATCTGTATTACCACCCTGCCTGTGGTGCTGGTCTGCATTCCTGTGAGGTACCTGGGAACAGTGCTGGTCTTCTGTGCCTCTCCAGTTCCCTGAAGCTATGGTGCCAGATTGGAGCACCCTGCGAGGCCAGGAGCAGCCCCTGCTGTGACAGTCCCCCAGCACCCAGCAGGGGCTGAGCTGTCCCATCTGCTACACACCTTCCTGGAGGGATGCTGGTGAGGGCTCGAGGTGTTTGCAGGTAAGATGATTTTCTCACTTTCCCCAGTGCTGCAGGGAAGCACCAGTGACCTGGCGTTGCCCTGAGCTGCTCTCCCTGGAGCCAGGGCTGCAGGAATGCCACCTTTCACCTTTGTGTCTCATCACCTGTCCCGAGGCTCTGCGCTGCCGAGGATACTGGTCCCTGAGGTCCCCCGCAGGGGGCAGGCAGGCTGGGCAGCACTGGTGGGTGCAGGCGGGCACTGGCTGGCTCAGCCGCCTGGCGTGTTGAGTCACGCTCTGCACATCATCGAGTCCAGCCTGCACAAGCCCTGAGTGTGCGAGGGGTGGGCTGGCAGAACTCCCTCAGCTTCCCTTCATCTTCTCCTTCCTGCAGGCATCCGAGGGAAAACCGCTCCCTCTGCTCTGCCAGCCCCTGCTCTTGCACTGCGATGAGTCCCTGAGTCTCCCTTTGTGCACCGCAAGCCCAGCTCTGCCCCAGGTGCTGCCAGCCGCTGCCTGCTGCTGCCTGCATACCCTGCAGCCAGGGCTGGGCTGAGAGCACCTTGATTCTTGTATCCCCAAGGCAGGGAATTCATCTGCCCCTACAAAGAAGCAGGAGTTTCCCTTTCATAGTTGCGTGTGCTGGGCTGTCTGGGGCATCTCTAGTGCATGAGCACCCCATGGGACTGTCAGAAAAAGTAGCGCTGGCCTTATGTAGAGGCGTTGGGAAAGATTTGCTGTACCTGGTTCCTGCATTTCAACTGTCTCCTGCATCCTTATCATCCTAAAGGGCAAGCCAGGCTGGTTTTACAAAGCGTGGGCCCTCCTGCAAAGTGGGGGCTGTAGGGCCAGGAGTGCAGGGGAGCAGCTTGTGCCTCAGTCAGTGGAGAAGCTGGATTCCTGCAGCTGAGCTGGGCTGTGTGGGTGGTCACCTGCAGCGTAGGGCACTTAAGCCGCTGCCTGCACCCTGCTTAACTCTTCCCCCTGCCTCCCCCGGGTCCCTGACACCCAGGCCCAGCCATTGTGCAGCCTCTCTGGGCATCCCCAGCACCACCCAAAGCTCAGCCACGGGATGCAGCTGAAGGCAGGTTGTTAGCTAGGGGCTCTAGAACCCCTTGCAGTGCTGCTGGCTCCTTCTCCTGCTTCCATTGTCACCTTCCCTTTCAGGCATGCTGGCCACTTGCCCTTTGCAGAGCCCTGGTGGTGTCTGGTTCTCCTCTCCCTTGTCCCTGAGAACCAGCCTGCTGCCTTCTGCATTCAGGCTGATCAGGGCTGCCTTCTCCTGCCCAGTTCAGCCAAGGCCAGGTAGGTCACATCCCCACGGTGTTAATGTTCTCTCCCTGAGCCTGTTCTGCGTGGCCAGCAGGGCCTGGCAGCAGTCCAGCACAACTTCGTGCAATGCCGGTGTGCGGCTGTGCCGGCAGCAGCCTCCAGACACAACAGTTTATAATCAGGAAAAACTTTCCATCCCTCCACAGCAGTTGTTGGAGAGCCGGGACACGCACCCACCTCACAGGGAGCCCTGGTGTGGGGACACAGTGGGCTCAGCCTAACACGAAGCATAACTGCAGTGGGACCACTTGCCTCCATCGTCCTTCAGCCACCAGACTGCTGATGCCGCCACACTCACTGTGGTCCCCACAACTGGGAGCATCCCTCTTGCTTTGGGCAGCCCCAGAGCCACTGGGTAGAGAGGGCAGCTCGCTGGTCATGGCTTTTTGCTGATGTCATAATTTGATTTGTTTTCCTGCAGGGATGCGGCTGAGGGCAGCAGCAGGATGGGGAGTACTGCAAGCTGTCCCCTCTGGCACAGAGGAGCTGGGGGTCTGCTGTCCATTTCCCTTCTGAATTGCAGCCTGGAGGGCTGGCACGGCTCTCTCCCACCCCAGATCCCTCAGGACAGGTCAACAGGAGGTAAGAGGTGACCAGTTCCCCATCCTGGCCAATTTTGTAGCCCCTGGGCTTGCTGGGGTGTCCCACGGGGTGGCACTGTGACTGTGACACTGGCCCTCTGGGCTGTCCCCGAGCTGACTGGTGATGATAGCAAGGGGTCATGGGCCCCTTTCCTGGGATGCTGGTACTGGATGGCTGGGTGCCACAGCATGGAGCTGGCAGTGACTGGTGCCAGGAGACATTCCTGGAGCATGTCCCAACTGGCCCTTGTGGCAGGCGAGGTTCCCCCTCCAGGCTCCAGCCAGCTTCTCCTCTCCTCACCCACCTCGGAACTAGATCCCTGCTGCTCCTCTCTGTCTGAAAGCTCCCCAGTTTAAAAGTGCCTGGAGAGGGGTCTTTGCCTTCCCAGCAGCCCCAGAGCTGCCCCATGCAACTTTACTGGCTTGGGGATGTCCATGTCATGCTGGAGCACTGCAGGACCCCTGCAGGGCCAGAAAACTAAAATCCTGTAAGGGTTGTGCTGAATCCCAGCCCATGCCGCATCAGTGCCAGAGGCAGTGGCTGTGGGATGTGGAGAGGGTGGGCAGAGGATGAGGCACAGACCCCACAGCACCACGAGTGCAGCTGACTTTGCATCCTAGCACCCATCTCACCTTGCCATATCTCACCATGATACGTGTATGACTCATCCCACCCAAGAGAGCTGAAACCTCACCTGGGGATGAAGAAAAGAGAGTTACTTCTTGTTTCCCACTAAGGCAGTGGTGGGGCCTCAAGCCTGGCAAGCATGGGCAGGGAGAAGCTCAGCCCCAGTGCCTCCCTTGTGCACGCTCTCAGACTGGGGGGGCTCCTGTCCCTGTGAGTGGTGTGACTCCCTGTGGGGCTCAGGGTTTGTGCTTGCATGGGCAGTGCCCTGTGGGGACTAGGGTCAGTGGGACCTGGGGAGATGTTTTGTGTCTTCTCATGGTCTGTCCAGCTGGTGAGTGGCATTTGGGAACGAGGATGGCATGCACAGGTGAGAAAGCTAGGGTCGGGGTCAGGCTCAGCCCTGCAAACTTTGATTAGTGTCAGTGAAGAGGAGTCAGCGTGCTTTGGGGCTGAGCCAGCTGGGAGACGGGGAACCCCAAGTCTGGGCTATGGGAGTGGCTGGTGGCCTGGCTGCCAGCCTGCCAGGCTTCAGGAAGGGCTGACAGCCTTTCGGGGTGTTCCCGGAGGGACCGGCTGCAGCGGCGGAGCGCCCGCGTGAGTCACTCGCACCTGGCGCTCTCGCTCTGCGGAGGCAGCACCGTCCCGCGCCGCGGGCCGCGGATTCCTTCCCTGGCCTGGTATGCACGGGGAAGCTGGGAAACCACGCAGAGGGGGAGGCACTCTGGTTTTGGGGACCCAGAACCCCTGCGTGCCCCCCTCCAGTGCCAGTGTAAGGGGAATGCTGCTGACAAGATGGTCAAGATGCTGTCGGGCTGTCCATGGGGGATAGGGGCTTGGGGACCAGCCCAAACCGATGCCTGCCACAGTCCTGGGGGTCCCCGGCATGGCTGCGAAGTGTCGCTGCCCCGGTGCCGCTGCCTGCCGTGCCCGCTGGGCGATGCTCGCCCCAGCGCTGCCCCTGCTCGCCGCGGGGACCCCCGGCCGCCCGTGCCCTGTCGCCGGCACCGCGCCGTGGGGCTGCTCCACCAGCTCCGGGCCCGGGGCCAGACACAGCGCCCTTGGCAGGCCCCTCTGCTCCCTGTTCAACGAAGCCCCTTGTCTAATTGGGACAGGCCGCCTTGTCTTCATTAAACGAGCTCTGGCGGGAGGAGGGTTTGCGGATAGTCCTGACCTGAGGATGATGGACTCACGGCCGGACTTACAGGGCTGGGGCAGGCAGGGGGAAACCTGTGATCACGGTGAACTTCGGAGCCCCCCGGCCAGGTTTGGGGGCTAGGGTTGGGGTCTAAGGAAAGCAGGGCTAACGAAGAGGAGGGGATGCACTGCTTGCTGCGCCTTTAAGAAGAGCGGGGGCATCGCCACTCCTCCCCTGCTCGGGAACAGCGTGTGCCTGGGAAAGTTCCCTGCAGCCGACCCTGGAGCATCTTTGCTCGGTGGTCGGTGGCCCTGCCCCGGGCCCCCGGCTGTGAGGTGGCCCTGGGCCCCAGCGACCCCCACTGTCGCTCCCCTTACTGGCCGCAAGAAGATGCCCCCGGACCTGTCCACTCCCCTGCCAGGAGCCGGAGGGGAGGCCCTGCTCCAGTGGCTGGGAGGGCACAGGTATGTGGGGTGCTGGGGAGCAGAGACTGCGGGGTGACCAAGGGAACAGAGGGGAAGTCGCATGAGGGACATGGCGGGGCAATGAGCCGGGGTCAGCTCCAGGTGAGCACGAGTAGGGAGCATGCTGTGCAGTGTGTGCTGGGCCCCAAGGAGCAGTGTGGTCCTTCAAGGGGTCCTGGGGGTCTGGGGTGCCCTGAAGGTCAGGGCTGCACCCTGGGCTGAGGAGGAGCCCTAGGGGACAGTTCCACCAGTCACTGGCTGGGTAGGAAGTGAGACTAGGGCAACGTGAGGTCCCTGCCCACCTTGCTGGGCATCCTTTCTCTTTCATCTCTTCCCAGCAACTGCAGCCACATCGCCAGTGGCTTTCCAGCCAGTTTCTCCAGCTCTGGGGTAGGTTTCAGCCACTGGTCTGCTGTGGGAGCTGCTGGGAGATGGTGTCTAGAGCAGAGCCGGAGGATGTCCCGCAGCTGGTTCCAGGGTAGTTCCCATACTAGAATCATGGGTGCTAGGGCCCACATGCTGCATACCCCAAGCTGTGAGGTCAGGAAAGGTCCTGGCCAAGGCATCCGGGGCCAGTGTTCAGACACAGGCTCTAACCTGGAGGGGCCAGGGGCTCAGGTCCCTCTGGGAGCTCCATCCAGCTCTGCCCCGGGCGAGGGCCTGGAGTCCCTGGGGACACATTCCACTGAGATGGATGGAAGTGAGAAGCCAGCTCCTGGCTGGCAGGTCCCAGAACCGCTCACCTTCCTGGAGGATGCAGATGCTGGAGGGAAAACTGCCTTGAGCCTTATTGGAGCCCACTCAGCCCCTCAACGAGGCAAGTGGCAGGTCCAGCAGAAACGCTCCCCGGGGTCCAGCCCTCTCCTGTTTCATCCGCACTCCGGAGACCTTCAGCCCCTGTGCGTGGTGCAGAAACGGGGTAGCCAGGGGTACCACTTGATGGCGGACAGCCCGAGGAGCTGCTTCCTTCCTTCTCTCCCGGGGGAGCGGGTGGGAAAAGCCCTTTTGGGGGGCCGGGCTGGGCGGGGGCCGTGCTGCTCCGCTCCCCCCCCGGAC
>VWZF01005870.1:0-12352 GCA_013396755.1 Sclerurus mexicanus
TCCCTCCAGAGAGTCAACAGCACTCCCAGTTTGTTCTTCATCAGCAAACTTGGTAATGGTACATTCAACTCTTGCATGCAGGTCACTGATAGAAGTACTGGCCAGCACCTCCCACCTAGGACTGAGCCCTGAGGAACACTAGTAGCCACCAGACACCAGCCCAATGTAGCCCCGTTCACTCCAGCTTGGGGCTTTCTCTCCACACGCTCTTGTCACTGCTGTTGTATTGTTTACTCATGGTGGTCTTTTGTCAGCACAGGCGATTCTGTGTCGTTACAATGAAGAGAGTCAGAAACATACAGCCTTAAGCCTCAGTAAGGAGCACAACCCCACTCAATATGAGGAGCGTATGCGGATACAGAAAGCTGGAGGAAACGTCAGGTAAGTTGCCTGAAGGGCGGGAGCGAGCAAATCTAAACCCTGGCCTAATTTTGGGCTGATCACTTGAGTTTTTGCAGTTTCCTGAGCCCTGTGTGCATGCTGGTGAGAGCCTGGAGAGAATTTGTTGCTGCCTGTGGGAGGCAGCGTGATGCCTGAGGTGTGTAAGGATTTGGTGGCTGGAGTTGGTTGATGTGGATTTGTTTCCCAGAGACTTAAAAAGGCCAAGGTAAGACCTGTGTGAGAGCCTGGCAGTGGGATACTGGCATGGATATGCTTAAGCTTCACCTACAGACTTAGGCCTACAGAGCTGGACTGGATTGTTGAAGTTCCTGCTTTCTGCACACCGTGATGCTGAACAGAATTCATTGCCCTGCTTGCAGCATGCCTTCTCTGTCCTTGCCTTGTGAGAGGGCACGAGAAGCCCTTGATGCCAATTGGTGTTGCTTCCCTGAGGTTAACATGTACTGAGGCTGTCTGCAGTAGGAGGGAGGTTTCTGGAGCCAGAGCAGGAGTACCTTAATGTTCCTGTGCAAATAGGAGTTTGTGGCTCTTTGGGGAGCTGTTGCCAAACACAGTAGTGTCTGATTTCCCTGGCTAGGTTCTCTCCCTTCTTTGAAGGCTGTTTCTTGATTTAATGGCATCCTCACAAAGAGAGGATTCAGTGCAGGTGAAGTACGGTCGTGCCTGAGGAGGCAAAATGCCTGGCGTTGGGAGGGGTGGGCTCAGTGCTGTCATGCTGCCCTGTCTGGAGTGCTTTATTCCCCTTATTTCTGAAGAGGACATGCTGCTGCTCATGCTTAGCACTGATCTATCTTTGCACGCAGCAAAGAGATGGCTCAGTGTCTGTTAAGCACTTTTCAGAACTGGTCCCTGACTGCCTGGGAGCCCCTCCCACTGCTTCTAGTTCAGTATTTTGGACCCAAGAGATAAGTCACCAAGTGTGTGAGAATCAGATCTCTTCTCTGTGACGTGCCTTGCTTCTTGCTTTTATCTCAAGCTTGGACTATGAGATGAATGAGCGTCTGTATTCCCAGAGGGCACAGAAGAGCCTTTTTGGGGAGAAGATGCTCAGTTGTTGGAATGGTGGAGTGTGGGAAGCTGTTTGTATTGGGAAATTGGTTAATTAGAAAAGTTTAGCAAACCAGGGCTGATTCCTAAGGAGGATTGTAGCTTGGATTTCACAGAACTGGTTGGTACAATCAGTGGTTACTAAAGGCCAAGGGATCAGGAGAAAGTGTCATGGTTTTCACTCCCGAGACAGTGCCTGCAGCTGAGCCAGTCTATAGGGATTGGTGTCCTGATAAGCAAGGCACAGGAGGGGCTGCTGTCTCAGATCTGCTCTTGCCTCTGCCACTCTGTTCTACTGAAGTTGAGTTTGATAGATATCTTGCCAAAAATAATCTGTGTATTCAAACCTATGCCTCGGTGAGTTCAGCTCACATATAACTCTGCTTTCTAGGCTAAGCAGGACTTGAGTTAGAGCAGAGAGAGAAAACAGCTTGAAGTCTGATGACTTCATTTCCTCCTCCTCCTTCACACAAACATGAAGAAAAGGAAGGAGACTTTGAAGGGAAGATTTGAACTTGCTGGGGAAGCGGGTCACTATTTGTATGAGGCAGCTGAATGCATCATCAAGTGTCCCCATCAGGCAGTGCTGCAAGGTACATCTGTGTGGGGAGGGCTCTCAGTGTTTTCTTTCCCTGTGCAGGGATGGAAGAGTCCTAGGAGTGCTGGAGGTTTCCCGTTCCATTGGGGATGGCCAGTACAAACGCTGTGGTGTTATCTCTGTGCCAGATATCAAACGCTGCCAACTCACACACAACGACAGGTAAATCGTGCCCATGCACTGGGGCTTGGCTGAGTCCCAGCTCTGCTCAGCACAAGCTGTGCAAGCTGCACAACCCTGTTTGCTCTACTGTTAGGGCCAAGGCACTTCAGACTGATCCCCAGAATCAGAGGGTGCTCTTACTGCTGATGTTTCTCTGCTCCTGTTCCTTATCAGTACAGTGGGATCACGCTCCTGCTCTGCCGAGATACTGAGGGCTCCTATTGGAGGAACCAGCCTCATGGCAATCAATAGCATACATGAGCCTTAGATGTCCTTTGTGCTCTGAATAAGTTCCCACACCAGTGTTCAAGCAGTTGGTTAAGGCTTGAGTTCCCGGCAGTTTATCCTGTCCAAGAGTTGTTTCTAGCAGCTGTAGTGCCCATAAATACCATCTCATTTGGCTCTGATACCTGAAGATTTGAGATACTTTTCTATAGTATGATTGGCAGTGACAAATTGCAGTGAGCTTTCGTGTCAATATGGCTCTTGGAGGTGAGAGTAATCCAGTACTGCTCCTTTTTCTGGGATTAGAGTTCCATATCAAGGGATCCACTAAAATATTTCTAAAGATACTCTTGAGTATCAGGGTCTGGTATCATGTCTTCAGAGCCATGTGCAGGCTGACCACCTCTGTGGGTTGGTTGTAGTTTTCCCTGTCTGGTGACTCTGGTTAGGGCTCCTGGTTAATACAGTTCCATGTGCAGGCAGGGAGTAGTGCCCAGTGGGCTGTTTCCCCCCTCCTGGGAGGGATGCTGTCCCTGCCTTGGGCTTTGTGTCCCTCCAGCTTTTTGCAGCCTGTGGCAATATTTTGTGTCAGAGTTTTCCACGCAGTTGTGCTGCTTGCTTTTCTTTTGAATTTAGGTATTTAAATTACCACATACCTCAGGAGTGTAGAAATGTAAAGGGTTTAAAGCAATGCATGTGAAGGATTAAACTGTGTTTCTCTATTTCCTTGCATTACCTGCTTCACGGGGAAAATACATGAATTAAAAGGACTCAAAGGAAAGAAGCAGTTCTTAGAGAAACAATGGAGCTTTCCAGTAGGGTGTTGTATGTGATCTTGCTGGTGTTGGTAGGACTGCCAGGGTCATACATTAGTTGCCTGGTTCTTTGACCCGTATTTTGAATTGCCTCAGCTCCATGAATGGCAGGTTCTGAGGGATTATCAGATCAGCTTTGTGGCATCTTTCCTTTGGATTGAAGTGTGGGTGTTCATAAAATAAATTGGAGGGATTTTGGTGTAGCTAGGGAGCCAAAGATTCAGCCTTGGATCCTGTCTCCACTTGATTTCCAGGTTCATTCTGATAGCATGTGATGGCCTCTTTAAAGTCTTTACACCAGAAGAAGCTGTGAACTTCATTGTGTCCTGCCTGGAGGTGAGGAGAAGGCAGCATGGGGGCTGGGTTTGTCAGTGCAGGGGGCACCAAATAGACTTCTGCCAGGGTATTGTCCCTTCTTCCCAAGGTTGTCTGTGTTTGTTTTGCTTCCCCATGCTTGGAAAATACAATTTGCTTGTACCCCCCTGCCCTTTGCTGGGAGAAATCAGTGTCATCTTTCCTTATCTGAACAGGATAAGAACATCCAGATGAGAGAAGGGAAGCTAGAAGCAGACGCTCGGTATGAAGCTGCCTGTAACAGACTGGCCAACAAGGCAGTACAGCGAGGGTCGGCCGACAACGTCACGGTCATGGTGGTCCGGATAGAGCACTGAGGGAGGCGCATGGAAGGAGGAGGAGAAGTCTCTGTGTGTGTGCATATGTGGCCCAGGGAGGGAGGGTCCTGCTGGATGCTCTTCGGTGTAAATAAAGTTGGGTTTTTCTAATATACTTCTAGCTCACTCAGCCAGCAGGGTTTACTAAACGGCTGCCAATGTGGATCAGCCTATGCAAACATCTCCTGTCAACCCTCTGTGAATGTCTTGGCAAACACAGGAAATCCATTTGGCAGGGATGCCAGCAAGAGGCATCTGGGGCATGAGCTCTGCCTGCTGCTTCAGACAGGGCAGTTCTGCTGTCCCATTTCCTCGAGCTTTTGTGCAAGGCTCGGGGAGAGTCCTGAATTCTGGACAGGCTGTACCATGCAGACTGTGTGGTACTCTAGCCCCTGGCACGGGGTGTGGTGTGGGCTGTCCTCTTTATGCTGGAAAGCAAATCTTTTGGCTCTGAAGGTGGGCTGTAAGGTTGCCTGCAGCTGAGGGACACCAACACCACTTGCAGAGCAGCAGTGTACCTGCTTGCAGAACATGGAGTTTTGCCCCAATGCTGGTATGGAAAAAGTGGCTGGAGTTTGCTCCTGGTGTTTTTTTGGGCAAAGTGTTATCAGCTAATAGACCTGCCAGGCAGCTGAGCTACAGGCCTGCTCCTCAGATAGCACAGACAAGCACGGAGTCTGCATCTCAGGTTTTAGGTACTTGTTGCTAATAAATGTCTGGTATTTCATCCTGTCTCAGTGCCTCTACCAGCTGTTACTGCAGACAGTCAGTGGGCTGTTTTCCAGAGGAAATCTGGCTCAAGGCCAAATGACAGAATGAAAGCTAAATGGATTGGACCAAAGCACTTAAATTTCTGATTGTGCAGCTTTCCCATCCTCTGGGGGAATCGGGGCAGTGAGGGAGGTGAGCCAGGGGGGCTGTGCAGTGATTACTCGCACAGTTCCCTTGCTCTGGTGAGGTTGCAGGTCTGGGGAGGTGGGGAGGTTTGTGCAGTGGTATCTGCCATTTTGTGCATAGCCCTGGACAGGGCTGTGAGGCTTCCCCAGCTGGCTTCTGTCATCTGTATTCCCAGAACTTTGGGAGCTGGTCCCAGATTTTGGGCTCTCTGTTTTGTGGAGCACACAAAAGCTGTCCTGTCGTTTGGACAGGTGAGTTGACAGTCTTTCATGTATTTCTGCTCCAGCACTAGTCAGTCACACTTCATGGGCTTAGGCTAAGGGTTAGGCTAACATAGCCTGGCTCACACTAATTCCCTCCATCTCCTGCAGAGGACTGAGGAAGGAAGTGGGTAGCACTTGCCCTCCGCCAGCTTGTTCTGCTCCCAGCCATTCCTGTAGACTTTGATGTAAGGTTGCATTGCAGGATGAGCTGAGAGGGAATCCCTTTGTTAGCAAGACACTCTGCTGCTTCTGCTCCCAGAAGTCAAATTTTGAGAGCCCACACGGAGTAGCACGGAATTGCTTCAGACAGTGGCAAAAGAAACCCTGATGGCAGATCTCAGAAGGGCAACTTACCCTCCCTTCTCACCTCCCCCTTTTTCCACCCCTTGCACTGGGGAGGGCTCTGGCCAAGCTGTGAGAGCTGAGCCATGCTCCTGGCTCTGTGGCTCCCTCCAGGAGGTCTCTCTGCGTTCCAGCACAAGAGATGGTGAGAGGAATGTCAATTTGTTTTTCTATGACTGTCTTCCCTTCCCCTCTCTCTTCTTACAATGCTTCTTTCCTTCCCTTTATGAAGAATTCTGAAAGCACAGCTCCAGCTAGGGTTGGAATATGCAGCATTATGGTACAACAGTTACGGTTTTCATAACAATTTTCATAAAATGTCCACCTTTCAGGGCAAAGGGGAAAAGAAAGTGCTGTAGAGCAGGTCTCACCATGCTTGAGAGTAGCCAGACAGTTAGAAAGGCAGGTTCAGCCCCAGTTTTAGTGGAAGTAAAAAAATTAATAGTTTGAATTTCCTGGTAGGGTGAGGTCTGCAGGAGGTTTCCTGAAAATGCACTCTCAAGCAGCATCCTGCTCCTGAGGAGAGCTCCCAGGATCATCCCCGAGGGTGGCCCATGCACAAGTACTCTGCATGCAGTTCCTCTCCCTTGGAGCTGACTGAGCTTCTGTCCTCTCCCAACACTTAAATTACCCTCCTAGTACCTCCAACTTAATCAGCTCAAAAGAGCACACTGGGCTCTTGATATCTCACGTGCATAGGACAGCTTAGAGCTGGGCATAGCCCTGCTCTGGGACAGTGAGTCCTTTGTACCTTCTCAGGTGTGTAGTAGGAAGAGAAGCAGCTGATCAGAGTGAGGGACTGGGAGTGAGTCCCATGGGGACTGGGAGGTGCTGCCAGAGCCAAGCCCCTCAGCTGGGCAGGAGCTCGGGGGTCTCGTCCCTGCCAGGAGGCTGCTGCCTGCCTGATCTGTGGGAGAAGCATGGCTTTGCTTTCAGATGCTAGTTCTCTCTGCCTTGAGGGAGAAGTCAGCATTCAAACTGTACAGGCTGGAGCCTTAGCTCCCCTCCTCCCTGGATGCAAACACCCTTACCCACAAATTGCTGCAACAGGTATTTCACCAGGCTCCTCAAGAAGATGCAGCCTGTGGAGTAGGGCAGACAGGGTCAAGAAAGCCCTCCTGAGCAAGGTCCAGCACAAGGTCCTGGCACGCTGGCCTGCGCAGCAGCCAGGGGCAGCTTTCCTGGCTTTGTGGAACACTCCTGGGCCAAAGACACCTTTGGCCGTGGAAGGATGCAGCTGTGAGCATGGGAAAGTGGAGAAAAACAAGTCTACGGCCTTGCAGCGGTATGGGAAAGTAGAAGAAAGAAGGAAAACAACTGAGAAAAACAAGATATGTTTTGAGTCTTGCCAGTATGAGGAGAGATGTGAACTACCTAGCAGAAGATGGTCTAAGACTCGTGGACAGAAGTGCTTGGTTACTGGAGTGTGACATGTGTACGCGTGGACAGATAAGAAAAGGTATAAAAGAAAATCCTGTTAATAAAGTGGCTGCTAGTTGTAAATATTCTTTGCCCCAGACCTGTGTGTGTGTGTGTGTGTGTGTTTGTGTTTCTCACTGCTGCAGGGCTTTGCCTCCAGCGTGCAGGAAACCCCCCGCGTTTAAAACCCTGCACAGGCCATGGGCAGCAGTGCAGGGCTCCTGAAACAGGAGGTGCCCACCCCACCTCAGGTTTAACGTTTCCAAAACAGCAAAGAACCTAAGGCAGAACAGCTAAACCGTCCAGCGATCGCTGCTTTGTGCTCGCCCATCCCTCTGCCGCGGGTACCGGCAGACACGGCGCTGGGGCAGCAGTCACCGCACCCGGAGCAGGGAGTCCCCAAGGTGCCGGCTGCCCCACCGTGACCACGGAGCACTTCCCTGGGGTGCGTGCTGTACCTCACAGGAGAGAAACCAGCATTAAGCACCCCACCACAGACTGCTGGGCCACCTGTGAGGACACAAAGCATCCAGAACCTGGTTTATCTCATCATTCTGTGCCACAGGGCGTTGGGGCGGATCTGACGCTTGGATCTAAGCTGGTGAGGGGCCAGAGAGCTTTGGGTGCTGGGAAAGAGATCCCCCTGGTCCCACCTGGGTTTTCCCATCCTGGATGTCAGTGGAATGGGGAAAGAGGCCATGGCCCCCAAGCAGCAACATCTGCCTTTGATGGGAAGGACCACACTTTGTGAGGCCACGAAATACCCTAAAAGCTTTAGGGTTTTGGAGGGGGCAGGGAAAGGCTGTTCTAAAAAAACTAAAACCACAAACCAAAAGAAGAGAATATTAGCCAAAGCGTGTTTATAAGGAAAAGCCTTTTCCCTGTGGTGGTGGTGGTGGGGAAACACTCCTGATGCCCCAGCCAGCCTGGCAGAAGCGCTGTCATCTCCCCTCACAGGGCTGCAGGGACAGGGACACACAAGAGGGGAGCGTGGCCTTATAGGGTGACAGGCTCTCCTACCACCCATGGTCACGCTGGAAAGCCTCTGTCCACTTAGAAGTGTCCATGAAGATGGAAGAGGAGCTGTGGAAGAGCCAGAGGCAGGGCAAGGAGCCCTCCCGTGTCCAGAGGTCCTTGGTGCAGTCATACACCTCCATTTCTACCCGGTAGTCCCCATCCATGCCCTTCCAGTGGCCACCAGTGACAAAGAGACTGTCACCCAGTGCCACCATCCCACCATTCTCGTGAAGCATATGTAGGAGCTGCACCTGTGTTGAGGAGCAGGGTGAGATGTGCAGGGACTCCCACTCCCACCGCAGAGGACATCAATCCACCAGACATGTCTCCCTGCCCCATCCTCTCTGTGAGGTTTGGGGGCCCCTGGTGCCTAGAGCAGGTGTGATGAGGGAGCAGGGGAAGAAGGACTGGGGCATGCTCAGCTCCACAGGAGTTAATAGAGCCGAGGGATGATCATGCAGGAGGGAGAGGGTGTGCTGGCACCCAGAGGGAGCAGGTGGGAACATCTTTCTCCCCTCCCTCGGGAAAGTCCCTCCTCTGACTGGCCCCACATCCCACAACCTTCTGCCAGATGTTGGCCTCTGGGTTGTACACGTGGACCTTCTTGGTGTTGTCCCCAATGAGGTAGATGAGCCCGCGTAGGGTGGCACAGCGTGGGGCCGAGAGGTACTTGGGGATGAAGGGGGACGTGATCACACTCCACAAATCTGCAAGGAGCAGGCATTAGTAGCATGTCCCACCCTTGGCTCTCTGTGCAACTGCCAGTGACTGAAAAAACCCATTGCGGAGCTGTTTTAGGGCTGTTTCGGGGGGAATTTGAAAGGGAGGAGGCCGTGTAGCCAGGCAGACTGGCACCCACAGGCCACATCCCAGGTGAGGATCTTGTATAAAAAGCAGAGGGGATGGGGACATGGTTTGTAGTGGTGCTGTGGGATGGGGGAGAGGCTGCCCGAGGAGGTGGCATTGGCAGGGGGTTAGTTTCTTCCTGAGGCAGGCAGCGTCCCCCACCCCTATGCCCCAGAGATCCCACTCTGCCAAAGCTCAGGGCCAGGCTGTGTCAGATGTCTGCAGCTCAGGTCCGTGCTGCTGGCAGCCATGCTCCTGCTGGAGCCACATTCCCTGTGCCACAGCCAGCCATCACTTCGCCCTGTTACCACCTGCTCACAACCCACGGGACCATGCCTGGAAGCGCAGAGGGTCAACTGCCCGGGGTGACCCCCCCGCCACCATCCTCTCCCCAGAACAGCGTTGGTCGGGCACAGCAGCAGGGCCCACTCTCACCTTGGACAGGGTTGTAGCACTGCAGGGTGAGCG
Organism: Sclerurus mexicanus; assembly: GCA_013396755.1. Taxonomy (NCBI): domain Eukaryota; kingdom Metazoa; phylum Chordata; class Aves; order Passeriformes; family Furnariidae; genus Sclerurus; species Sclerurus mexicanus. The sequence goes on from VWZF01005870.1 coordinate 9,173, forward strand.
CGTTGTACTTGACAGCACAGGAGCCCACTAGGTAGAGCTTGCCCAAGCAGCTGGCAGCTGCAAAATTGCTCACGTACTTGAGGGCTGGGCTGATGGCACACCAGCTCTTGTTGTAGGGGTCATAGCGTTCCACCTCCACCACGTCGACCGTCGTGCCTGCAGGGGCATGGGGTGCTGCAGCCACCCTGCTGCCCTGGGGCACCCAGGGACTCTCACCCTAGCAGCAACAGCAGGGTCCTTGCAGCCTTACCCCCAATGACGTAGATCTCACCATTGAGGACAGCACTGGTGTGGTTTGTCCGGGCTCTCAGCATGGAAGCAATGGGTTTCCAGATGCCATCCCTGGGGGAGAAGCACCACGCCTGGGTCGTTGACCACGTGTCATTCTGGGACCCCCGGGAGCCGCCTAGGGAGAGATGGGTCAGATGGGCCACTGTCTCTGAGTGCAGCTTTGCCTGGGGCACCTCTTGCCAGTGTCCAGATTTGCCAAAGCTGGGAGTAAGTAGAGGACTTTGCTGCTGGCCCCATGCTAGTGCCTTGTGCTCACATGTCTGTCCTCTGTCATCCGTCCCTGCTCCTTGGAGACCCCCACCCTGCACCAGCAGCCCTGGCACCTACCTGTGACGTACACGTCATTGTTCAGAGCCACCAGGGAAAAGCCCCATTTGTTGTAATCAGGGAAGTCAGGCAGAGCCATCCATCGCTCTGAAACCCAGCAAGAGACAAGCAATGACCCCCCAGCCAGCAATGGCCCTTTTTAAGCCACCCCTGTTTAAACCCCATCTCCCACCCAAAAGAGTGCCCCTCCAAACTAACACTAGTTTGGCCAGAGGTGGCTTTGGGGTGGACAGAGAGTTAATTAACATGGGGGGAGAATGGAGGGGGAGTTGGGCACTTACTGCTTTTGGGGTTGTAGAATGCAAAGTTCCTGGGGGCAGCTGGCATCTCCAACTCCCTCCCCTCATCTTCACCATCCTCCAGCACACGGCCGCCAACCACCACCAGCACCTCCTCCAGCTTCTGTGGTGGGGCTGGGGTATTCTTCAGGGCACCAGCGTCACTCTGCCCCTGACATAGAGGGCAGGGCAGGACCATCAGGCTCCTGCCTCCTGGCTCAGAGAGTGGGATCTGGGGGCAGGGGGTACCCACCACAGCACGGGATTGGGCAATGAGGGCCTTGGTGGCATCTGAGTCATGGACAAGGGGCTCAGTGGCAAGTAGGTTCTGCAGGTACTGGTCGGACAGCAAGTCTAGGTGGGTCAGCTCCAGCAGCTCGGGCAGGAACTGAGCTCGGGGCCCTGGGTCATGACGTACCCAGCGCAGCACAGCCTCGACCAGGCTACGTTCCTCCTGCACCTGCAGCTGGTCATTGGAGAGGTAGATGGCCAACCTCTCCTTCGAGAGCTGGAGGAACTCCTCCTGCAGAGAGACGGCTTCAAAGTTTTCCTGCAAGAAAGACCAAGCCTTGGAGGAAACCTCAGGGCAGCCGTGGCTCTCACCGAACTCACAGATACCTAGGCAGTTAGTGGCATCCATCTGCTGCCGGAGGTAGCGGCTGCAGACCTTCTGGATAGCAGGGAAGTGGAGCTGGCTGGAGGTCCTCATCAGCCCCTCCACGTTGCCCTGGTTGATGGTGACCTTCCCTGTGTAGGCAAAGTCGAGCAGTATCTCCAGTGCGCTGGGATCTACCTCCTTCAGCTCCACCCGCGCCGCGATGCTCTCGGCAAAGTCACCAGAGAACATGGCATAGAAGTAGTGGCTGCAGAGGGCCAGGACGCCACGGTGGCAAGGGAACTCCCGCCTGCCTGCCACCAGTGTCACATCGGCCAGTTTAGGGTTGGTCCGCAGCTGCTGCAGCCCCTCCAGCACGCCCTGGGCGTGCGAAGGCAGGCAGAAGTCAAAGTCGTCCACGTTCCTCACCATGGTGCCGAGGATGGCCGTGGGGCCTGGCAGGCAGGCAAGCACCCGAGCAGAGCCAGGCGAGGGTTCCCCTGCCAGGAAAAGGCAAGAGCGTCTCCGTGTCCCCCTGCCCCGGCACCCCCCTCGCCTTCCCAGAGCCCGAGTTACGCTCAGCAGTGGCGGCAGAAGTGTTACCCGCAGCGCCTCCACTCCCACGCCGTGTTTTTGCCTCCCCACGCTGCAGCAGCCCTGCCGGGGCTGCGACCGGCCTTTCGGGGGTGATTTGAGGCTGGGTGGAAGCCCGTCCAGCGCGGTCGCTCCCGCTGTCACCGGCGCTCCGCAGCGGGAGGGGAGCAGCCACGGTGCCGGTGGTGGGCAGGGACACGCCGGGCGACACGGGATTAGCGGGGACGGGGCACACACGCTATTTTTAGGCGGCACCTGGACGCCGCTCCCTGCTCTTAAAGGCACCGCACGGGCAGAGCCGTCGCCGCTGCCCGTGCCCGTCGCAGCGCGGCGTTGCAGCCTTTAGTTGAAGCCTCCCCTTCGTGCGGGGGTCGGCTGGGCGCCGTGCCTGCGGGTACAGCCCCCCACGGCATCCCCCCCTCCGTCCTCTCTGCGGGCGAGGGTCCCCGCGATGCCTCTCCTCCCTCCTCCGGCCGGGACTGCCGGTGCCGGTATAAATATAGGCCCTTATCTCACTCGGCGGCGGCAGCCGGGGCAGAGACACCCGACCCGAGGGAGGTGGGGGATCGAAGTGCCGGGGCGGGCCACCTCGCTCAGCAGTTTTCTCCACCGCCCCGGGAAACCTCGCTCAGCTGGAAGGTAACCGAGAAGGTGTTTATTGCAGCCCCGGGCATCCACAGGCCCCGCGCAGCCCCCCGGCATCACTCCTCCAGCCTGAAGATCTCGGCCTCCTTCTCCTTCCAGAAGGCAAAGCTGCGATCGATGTAGCGGCACATCTCCTCCCCGTCCTCCCCGGGCTCCCCTGCCCGCTGGGTCGGGCCGTGCGAGGACCCGAAGTACCGCGCCTTGATGTCGTCGAAGCCGTCGCTCCAGCCGCGCCTGCCAGCCGCGATCTCGTCGGTGACGGCGCGGTGGAAGGCGCGGACAGCCCGCCAGCCGTGCCGGCCCAGCTGCTCGAACACCTCGAAGCAGAGCAGGTGGCGGCCGCGGCGCTCCTCCGGGGGCAGCTCCTGCTCCAGGATGCGGAAATAGCCCAGCATGAACATCTCCAGCGACAAGCTCTCGTAGTCGGCCGGGCCGCCCCCCGCCGCCGAC
>VWZF01005872.1:0-13163 GCA_013396755.1 Sclerurus mexicanus
GGCTTCCCTCTCCGCAACACTGGTCCAAGTTCACAGAGGAGATCTGTGCTGCAGATTAAGTTTCTCAGTTGGAAAATGTCTCTTGTAGCACAGCAGCCTGTACCAGAACTTATGGTGTCACCAAACAGAAGGCAGCAGATGGACCAACACTACATGGCTAAGGCAGGCTTTGAGAAGCATCTTTGTGAGCCATCAAATTTTTATTTATTGGTCTCATGTGGGGAGAGGAACAAATAGTCAAAGGCAGATTGAAGATGCCTTACATACAAACATGTATATTACTGAGTTTTCAGTAAAATTGTTGTTTTGAAATGAGGATTGATGGTGAATTAGAGTGTTAAAAAGTGTGAGTGTGGGTAATTGAGTAAGAAATTGGTTTCTTTTCAGAACTGTTCTTTTCTAATGACCTATTAAAAGATTTTATCAATAAACAATTCACACAATGGCTTGAATCTTCTTGTGCTGAACAAAAACTGTAAAAAGAGCAACAAAACCAGGAGCAGTACTGTTTTAAATACATTTACAAAGAAAAAGGGAAAGGATACTAGATTTTTAACTCCTGATAACATGCATTTTTAATTCAAGCAACATAATTTTAAAAACTTTGTGCAGCACAATAGCATACCTCATGAGTGTTGTGAAGAACAAGGCACAGCACAACAGCTTTAAAGAATTTGTGCCAGAAGAGGTAAGGCAATTAATAAAATATTAGACATAATTAATTAATAAACACAATTATTATGAAATTATTAATTAATTAAAGTATTCTGCATGGACAAATATTCTATAAAGTAAAGCCATTAGAGCTAACAAGAAGTACCACTCAATTGTACAGTATGTAGACAGCAACCAGATCAACTAACAACATAACTGCTCCTAATCAGAATTTCAGCCAAAGTTGAATTTATTCCAAGAATTATAGAACATAGGACTAGTAAAGGAGTTCCAATTTAGAACCAAAATTCTCCATCATTTAGAAAGCTGTATTCTAGGATAGTGTTTTAGGTTTCTACTAAAGTTCTTTCAATATTTAAACAGACGTAAGCAAGATTGTAGAGTTTTAGAATGACTTACAGACTAACATGATAATTGTGACATTGTAAGGTAGGACATGCCTCCAAAATGTTTCTTTTGGGTGATGTTTTAAATACAGATGTCACTTACTGAAGTAAATTGATTACAACATGTAGCTCTGTACTGATGCCTAAAAACCAACCCGTAGTACCCATTTTGGTTTGCAAAAGGAAGCCAAGCCTCAGGTAACTACATAGAAAAATGCTTCAGCAGTGAGAATATTTCAGAAATAACTAAACAAAATCTAAAAAGAACCTCTTGAAAGCTGATATCTTGTGTAGTTGTGATACATGGCTGTTCACCTTTCAGTTTTGCATTGGTTGGTATATCATAATCAAACATATAGATACAACTGAGGTTCATGCCCCATCAAATATTACTTGTTAAGTATCAAAATTAGATGAGAGACAATTACACCAGTGACAGTTTTATCTTAAAATCTTGAGTGATAAGCCCACTCAGTGTTTTCACTAGGAAGTCACAGCTAAATTGCTAAATTGCTTTGATTTCAGAAAAAAAAAAGTATTTTACAGTAGCCTGTAAAATACTACAGAGTTGCTACCTACTCCTTTGCACTTCCAAAATTCCCTTTCAGTAGGTGTAGTAGTCAGTAAGATTACCACAGTAATCTTTCCCCATAGTAACAGTTTTAGCTTTGTCACAGAATTCACTGAGAACCCAGAAATAGTCACAGGAAATTCATACCCATTTTCATGCAAGGATGATGCTAAGATAATTCTTAAAGGTAATATTTTGGTTAAGTTTAGCACTTAAAATGCTGAACAGTAGAGCAGGGATTGTACTAGCATATCATAAAAAGCATTTCTCAATTTTTTATTTATAGCTGCAAAATATGTATATTATTTTCAACACTGAATGACTCAACTCAGAAAATAAAGCAAACATAATTACTTCTGTTGTTAGACTCACAAAAGAGTGTACTTTTTGTGAAGTAATATGGTGTAAAGTAAGATATACGCAGGTGTGACACACAGATAATATAGAAATGCCATAAATAATGTTTTGCCATTGTTTCTGCCTGTCAAAACTTCCTACCAAAAATTCTCTATCAGCTTTCTGCCAGAAGTTCTCACAAGAGCTTCCTGTTGGAGTTTTCCTGCCAGAAGATCCTGCAATTATCTCTTCAAACATCTGAATAGGTCTAGGTGCCAAGAAAGCACGTACAACCTCCTTTGAACACTATAAAAGTTAAAGAGAGACTTTGGAAAATCAGGGAAGAGGAAAGACAGAGAGAACCAGTTATCTTAGCCGAGAATCTCTCCCCACCTCCCCCTCACCTTCTCACCTTTTCTTCACCACCGTCTGCTGCCTACCTGCCATCAGAGACTGAAACTCTACTCACCTGGAGAGAACTCAGACCCACCATGCCACACGCGTGAGTTATATCTTATCCTTCTACCCTTACCATATTTTTGAGGGCCAAAAGATGCTGCTAAACTGGGACCCTGCACAGCCAGTAACACAGCTCTTCATGAGTGACAACACTACACATCCTGGCTGCATTCCAGAGAACTAAAGTGACTAAGACCCCCCACAGCTAAAGAGATAACCTCAAAAAAGGAGCAGAGACAGAAAAAAAAAAGGGAGAAACTGTTTCTCTCACCCACACACACCAACTCAGCAAAAAGGTAGTTTTTGGTTATATCTGTTCTCTGCTTCTAGAAGTAATCTTAGCTTTTTCCAACATTTTCTTGTTTCTTCTCTTTGCATCTCTTAGCAATTAATAAAAATCAGGTTTTGGTATCAACAGATAACTTGTGTGAGTTTTAATTTTGCTCAGGGGAATAATTGAATCTAAAGTTCTTTCTGCAACATTTAAGCAGATTGTAACAGAAGGTATCCCCCCAAAAATGCCAAGGCATTGTAAAGAATTCAAAAAGGCTTATTTGAAGGCAAGAACACAAAAAAACTTACAAAGCAAAANTCACCACCGTCTGCTGCCTACCTGCCATCAGAGACTGAAACTCTACTCACCTGGAGAGAACTCAGACCCACCATGCCACACGCTTGAGTTATATCTTATCCTTCTACCCTTACCATATTTTTGAGGGCCAAAAGATGCTGCTAAACTGGGCCCCTCCACAGCCAGTAACACAGCTCTTCATGAGTGACAAAACTACACATCCTGGCTGCATTCCAGAGAACTAAAGTGACTAAGACCCCCCACAGCTAAAGAGATAACCTCAAAAAAGGAGCAGAGACAGAAAAAAAAAAGGGAGAAACTGTTTCTCTCACCCACACACACCAACTCAGCAAAAAGGTAGTTTTTGGTTATATCTGTTCTCTGCTTCTAGAAGTAATCTTAGCTTTTTCCAACATTTTCTTGTTTCTTCTCTTTGCATCTCTTAGCAATTAATAAAAATCAGGTTTTGGTATCAACAGATAACTTGTGTGAGTTTTAATTTTGCTCAGGGGAATAATTGAATCTAAAGTTCTTTCTGCAACATTTAAGCAGATTGTAACAGAAGGTATCCCCCCAAAAATGCCAAGGCATTGTAAAGAATTCAAAAAGGCTTATTTGAAGGCAAGAACACAAAAAAACTTACAAAGCAAAACTAGCCATGCTTCCAAAAGCACAGGGCCTGAGAAAAGGCAAACCTCCNTACCCTTACCATATTTTTGAGGGCCAAAAGATGCTGCTAAACTGGGACCCTGCACAGCCAGTAACACAGCTCTTCATGAGTGACAAAACTACACATCCTGGCTGCATTCCAGAGAACTAAAGTGACTAAGACCCCCCACAGCTAAAGAGATAACCTCAAAAAAGGAGCAGAGACAGAAAAAAAAAAGGGAGAAACTGTTTCTCTCACCCACACACACCAACTCAGCAAAAAGGTAGTTTTTGGTTATATCTGTTCTCTGCTTCTAGAAGTAATCTTAGCTTTTTCCAACATTTTCTTGTTTCTTCTCTTTGCATCTCTTAGCAATTAATAAAAATCAGGTTTTGGTATCAACAGATAACTTGTGTGAGTTTTAATTTTGCTCAGGGGAATAATTGAATCTAAAGTTCTTTCTGCAACATTTAAGCAGATTGTAACAGAAGGTATCCCCCCAAAAATGCCAAGGCATTGTAAAGAATTCAAAAAGGCTTATTTGAAGGCAAGAACACAAAAAAACTTACAAAGCAAAACTAGCCATGCTTCCAAAAGCACAGGGCCTGAGAAAAGGCAAACCTCCTGTTCGTTCCTGGACTTTATCATCGCCTCTGGCCTCCCTGCCCCAGGCTCACTGTAACACTGTAACACATGGCCTGTAACACTGTGAGGATTTATCTCTCCTCAGACCAGAGAGAGACTGCAGCTTCTCTCTGGTATACAAAGAAGAAGGGAAAGAAAAACATCCAACTATTAATGAGAAAAATACTCTTAGACTGGAAAAGCTTCCTAAGAGAAAAAAAGTCCTAACTCATTGTAACAAATTCTTCCAAAAGAGTACCATCCTACATATGGTAACTTTGGCAGCAGCTCCCCTGTCTCAGGATCAGCCAAGAGAATGTGGACACTTCACGGAGATGAAAAAGTATGAGTAACAACATTCATATTTTTCAATCTTAGCTATTCCTCAACTCGCAATAAGAACTGGTGCAATTATTGCTATGATTTGGTTCCAACAGTTAAGGAAGAAGGATAGCAAGCCAAACTAGAATAAGGTAGGTGCAAGCCTGAGGTGGAACCAGCTATAAATGGGCTTTGATAATCCAGACAGTAACACCATCTACAAAGGACTGGTCTATCTAAAACTAGGCACTTTCCTCATCTACAAACCAGGATGCGAAATCAGATATATATATTTACAAGAAGCTTAAAAAAGCCATAAACTACCATTACTGCTTTGATTGTCATAATGCCAAGCTATGAGCTTCTAGATTTATTCTTTAAAGTTCTTAGGAAAGGTGTATTTGTCCACCCCAGAAAGAATATACATTAGTATATTTAAAAGAAGCATATGCTGTTGCTGGTGTTGATTCATCTATGTAATGGTTTCTTCATGTGTTGCTTTAAGTGAATGAATCTGTGCTGTCAAAGCTTGCCCACTTAACAAATAAAGGTCAGAATTTCTAGGCAGGGGGAAACCTTCCAGAAATGTTCAAACAAATCAATTGAATTTTCACCTGTGTATTGAAAATATAAAAGGAAGTAAAGGATCAACTGTGGGAGCAGAAATTTCATGCCTGAGATGAATGGATTCAGAAAATTATCTGGAAGTCATGGAGATTAAAATTCTTAATAATTGCATTATTCTTGGCCATTTAAGCCTATATGAGGCTCAAATAAATACTTTTGTATACACTAATATGAGGTTAAACATAAACCCTTGAATTCATTCCACCTAATTTTAGGCCCTTAAAAGCATTCAGGATTCATCAATGGAGAAGGCAATTGATGAGATAATGCAATCTTCTGAAGGCATCTCTTTTTCTGTCTGTCCAGTGACTTACTGAGGAAACCTAGGCAGCTAATTTTTAGATGGCTAAATTTAGGGTAGGATGAATCAGGACACAGTGTGGAATACAAACAAACATGATCTAGTAGTATAATATTACCGTTACAAAACAGCCTATAATAGCATTAAAGTCTGAGGCTCCAAGCTTTGTGGTTAGTGACCCATGTCATCCATGTCTTTGCAACTCCCCAGTCTTGATAAGAACGTTCTAAAGATAAACCAATGAAGCTTGATTTTATGTCCTTGTTTTCCTTGTTTGGTCCTTAGACAAGGAGATATTTTTGAACATCAGAGATTCCCAAGAGTTGTACTATACTGGACTTCAGAAGCATTTTCTGCAGTGATGCTCTCTGAATATACAAATGCAACAACAGAGTTGTATTTTAGTACAACAGAGCTAGTATCAAACCTCACAGTGCTTTAATAGCTGTGGGCAATAGCTGTATATTTCAAAAAGAATGCTTAGAAAAGGGAAGCCCTCAGTGGAAGGTCTGTTTTCGGAGACAAAGGGCTTCAGATAAAGATGGCACATTTTTTCCAGGGATCACAGCTGGCATAGTGTTAATAAGTCATTTGGAATATGATCGTTGTCAAGCAGCTTGTGGGATCTCTCATCAACAGAGACTACTGCCCTTCTGAAATTATTTGAGGCTGGTTTTTAAAGTTACAAGCATAGAATCAAAGAATCATAGAATGTTAAGGGATTGGAATGGACCTTAAAGATCATCTAGTCTCAACCGTCCCTGCCATGGGCAGGGATACCTCCCACTAAATCAGGTTGTTCAAGGTCTTATCCAACCTGATCTTGAACACTGTGAGGGTTGGGGCATCCACAACCTCCCTGGGCAACCTGTTCCAGTGTCTCACTACCCTCACAGTAAAGAATTTCTTTGTAATATCTAACTTAAATTTTCCCTTTTTCAATTTGTACCCATTACTCCTTGTCCTATCACTGCAGTTGCTGGAGAAGCACACCTCTCCAGCTTCTCTGTAGGCCACTTTCAGATACTGGAAGGCTACTATGAGGTTTCCATGCAACCTTCTCTTCTCTAGGCTGAACAACCCAAACTTTCTCAGCCTGTCTTCATAGGGGAGGATGGTCTGGAGACGCTTGCAGTTGGAATGATTACTCATCCTAACAAAAAACATGCATGTTGGCATATTTATCAGGTTGTGGGAATTTTGTATTGCCATGCTTTTGAACTCTTCTGGTATGGCATGGATTGGCTCTGCTATAACTGTCAATAATGGAGCACTCACTTAGAAAAGGTGACAACTGTTCTGATATACAAAAAGTTTGTCTGACTCCCTCAATACTATTGCTTAAGGTCAGTGGCAGCATCAAGATTTATATATATTTTTATACATTAATAGTTGTATTGACAAATTTAATTCTTGCTGATTTAAAATATTACTGAGGTTTTCTTTACTTTTAAAGACTGGATTTGTACATTAGTTTCACTAATGATGGTGAGAGTCATTCTTTGTCTAAAATACAGTTACCTAATTGTTTAAATGTGACCTGTAAATACTTCTCTTTAATTGGGATTATGCTCTGTTGTTCTCCATAAAGGGCTCAAGTAATCTGTAAAAACATTTTTTTTTACCTTAGTAATTGTAGTGGGTTTGGCTGAAATCCTGGGAGGAGACACAGGTTAGGCCAGCTGCCTCACACTGACCAAAGGAATATTCTATACCATTTGACGTCAACCCAGACATAAAAGAAGCGGAGAGGGAGGCTTGGGCTCTCTAGTAATGGCCGCCTGCTGACGACCATTGCTGTGTTGGAGTTCTGCTTCCTGGAGGAGTGATCGTCCATCACTGCTTGTGGGAAGTAGAGATTGATTGTTGGCTTTTGCTTTGTGCATGTGTGCACTGCTTTTGTGTTTTTTCTTTTCTGCATAAATATAAACTGCCTTATAGTAACCCATGGTTTGTTTGGTTTGTTTTTTTTTCTTTCTTTCCCTTTCCTCTGGGAAAGGGAGTGCTATGGTGTCTGGGTGGACACCTGGCATTCAGCCAAGGTGACTCTTTCACAGTAATACAAGGAATTTATCAACAATGTGTCTTAAAGGTGTGCAGAATATTTATTTTAAGTANCCTTATAGTAACCCATGGTTTGTTTGGTTTGTTTTTTTTTCTTTCTTTCCCTTTCCTCTGGGAAAGGGAGTGCTATGGTGTCTGGGTGGACACCTGGCATTCAGCCAAGGTGACTCTTTCACAGTAATACAAGGAATTTATCAACAATGTGTCTTAAAGGTGTGCAGAATATTTATTTTAAGTACTCAAAATTTTATGTGAAAGGGTGAAGGTGCAAAGTCACTAACAAAGACTCTCTTAATTCAAAAGCTTAATCTACTAGTTTAGATGACCAGCAAAAACAAATGAAGCACAGAACTTCAAATGATCCAAGTAAGAATCCCTTTCAACTTTCTGTCCTAGTTCAGCAGGTGGGACCAGTTATCACTGTGTGGGGGTGATCAAAGCTATGTATTCTACCCCCCTCTATTCATTTCCCAAGAACAATGGACCATTTGCAGCAGCTGCCCAGGGAGTCGTTAGCACCTTCACACTCAGCCTGAGGGGGCGTGGCTGCTAATGGGCCATCAACAGTTCAACAATGCCCCATGACTCACAGAGTGTGTGAGTCCCCGCCCTGGGGGAGGGACTGGGTGCTCCCTGAAGGTACATAAGGGGGTGTAAGAAGACCTTGGGGGCTACTCTTGTTGGATCCAGAGGAGCAGCAGGACCTCAAGAGGAGGAAACCAGCACTCTCGACCAGACCGCAGCCATCATCTGCACCAACAGGTTCTNTTTTGAACATCAGAGATTCCCAAGAGTTGTACTATACTGGACTTCAGAAGCATTTTCTGCAGTGATGCTCTCTGAATATACAAATGCAACAACAGAGTTGTATTTTAGTACAACAGAGCTAGTATCAAACCTCACAGTGCTTTAATAGCTGTGGGCAATAGCTGTATATTTCAAAAAGAATGCTTAGAAAAGGGAAGCCCTCAGTGGAAGGTCTGTTTTCGGAGACAAAGGGCTTCAGATAAAGATGGCACATTTTTTCCAGGGATCACAGCTGGCATAGTGTTAATAAGTCATTTGGAATATGATCGTTGTCAAGCAGCTTGTGGGATCTCTCATCAACAGAGACTACTGCCCTTCTGAAATTATTTGAGGCTGGTTTTTAAAGTTACAAGCATAGAATCAAAGAATCATAGAATGTTAAGGGATTGGAATGGACCTTAAAGATCATCTAGTCTCAACCGTCCCTGCCATGGGCAGGGATACCTCCCACTAAATCAGGTTGTTCAAGGTCTTATCCAACCTGATCTTGAACACTGTGAGGGTTGGGGCATCCACAACCTCCCTGGGCAACCTGTTCCAGTGTCTCACTACCCTCACAGTAAAGAATTTCTTTGTAATATCTAACTTAAATTTTCCCTTTTTCAATTTGTACCCATTACTCCTTGTCCTATCACTGCAGTTGCTGGAGAAGCACACCTCTCCAGCTTCTCTGTAGGCCACTTTCAGATACTGGAAGGCTACTATGAGGTTTCCATGCAACCTTCTCTTCTCTAGGCTGAACAACCCAAACTTTCTCAGCCTGTCTTCATAGGGGAGGATGGTCTGGAGACGCTTGCAGTTGGAATGATTACTCATCCTAACAAAAAACATGCATGTTGGCATATTTATCAGGTTGTGGGAATTTTGTATTGCCATGCTTTTGAACTCTTCTGGTATGGCATGGATTGGCTCTGCTATAACTGTCAATAATGGAGCACTCACTTAGAAAAGGTGACAACTGTTCTGATATACAAAAAGTTTGTCTGACTCCCTCAATACTATTGCTTAAGGTCAGTGGCAGCATCAAGATTTATATATATTTTTATACATTAATAGTTGTATTGACAAATTTAATTCTTGCTGATTTAAAATATTACTGAGGTTTTCTTTACTTTTAAAGACTGGATTTGTACATTAGTTTCACTAATGATGGTGAGAGTCATTCTTTGTCTAAAATACAGTTACCTAATTGTTTAAATGTGACCTGTAAATACTTCTCTTTAATTGGGATTATGCTCTGTTGTTCTCCATAAAGGGCTCAAGTAATCTGTAAAAACATTTTTTTTTACCTTAGTAATTGTAGTGGGTTTGGCTGAAATCCTGGGAGGAGACACAGGTTAGGCCAGCTGACTCACACTGACCAAAGGAATATTCTATACCATTTGACGTCAACCCAGACATAAAAGAAGCGGAGAGGGAGGCTTGGGCTCTCTAGTAATGGCCGCCTGCTGACGACCATTGCTGTGTTGGAGTTCTGCTTCCTGGAGGAGTGATCGTCCATCACTGCTTGTGGGAAGTAGAGATTGATTGTTGGCTTTTGCTTTGTGCATGTGTGCACTGCTTTTGTGTTTTTTCTTTTCTGCATAAATATAAACTGCCTTATAGTAACCCATGGTTTGTTTGGTTTGTTTTTTTTTCTTTCTTTCCCTTTCCTCTGGGAAAGGGAGTGCTATGGTGTCTGGGTGGACACCTGGCATTCAGCCAAGGTGACTCTTTCACAGTAATACAAGGAATTTATCAACAATGTGTCTTAAAGGTGTGCAGAATATTTATTTTAAGTACTCAAAATTTTATGTGAAAGGGTGAAGGTGCAAAGTCACTAACAAAGACTCTCTTAATTCAAAAGCTTAATCTACTAGTTTAGATGACCAGCAAAAACAAATGAAGCACAGAACTTCAAATGATCCAAGTAAGAATCCCTTTCAACTTTCTGTCCTAGTTCAGCAGGTGGGACCAGTTATCACTGTGTGGGGGTGATCAAAGCTATGTATTCTACCCCCCTCTATTCATTTCCCAAGAACAATGGACCATTTGCAGCAGCTGCCCAGGGAGTCGTTAGCACCTTCACACTCAGCCTGAGGGGGCGTGGCTGCTAATGGGCCATCAACGGTTCAACAATGCCCCATGACTCACAGAGTGTGTGAGTCCCCACCCTAGGGGAGGGACTGGGTGCTCCCTGAAGGTACATAAGGGGGTGTAAGAAGACCTTGGGGGCTACTCTTGTTGGATCCAGAGGAGCAGCAGGACCTCAAGAGGAGGAAACCAGCACTCTCGACCAGACCGCAGCCATCATCTGCACCAACAGGTTCTCCACTTCTTTTTGCTTCAGACTTGGGGGAACCACGTGGGTCTCAGCACAAGGGCTAACAAATCCCTTTGGGCTTGTGCCCTGGGACACTGGGTTATACTGCTGGGTTTTTGGTGAGTTGAAAGCAGTTTTCTCTTTGTGTCAGTGTATTTATTGTAATACCTTTCATTAAATTGTAACTCTGATTTATAATCTCTTTTGTGGTGGGTCCATTTCTCCTGCCGGTTTACCTTTAAACCAGCACGCTTTCACAGGTTTTCAGCTTTTACTCTTTTCTAGTCATGATAAAGTATTTCAGTCTAGGTGGGATTTGAATTTCTGATGTTATTAATAAGCACATAATTTGTATATAATTTCAGGTCTTTGTTGTGTACCATAAAATAGCAGTATAAAAGAATTAATAATTTGAGTTCTTTTCTTTCTGAGTTAACGGATAATTAAATTCTTTTTTACGAGTATCTCACATAAAGTCTGCGGTAGCTGAAGACAAGGATGCCATATGGAGAAATTGCTTCCTTACCTCCTGCATACCCCAGAGTTGTGTTTCTGTTCTGGCACCAACATAGAAGTGCGAAAAAGAGACAACAGAGGAAAAGCTAGTATATTTATGCTTACTTAGTGCAAGAAAGCCTGTAGGGTGGAAAATTTCTCTGAAACAGTCTGCTGAAGTTCTGTAGCTTGCCTTCAGCAGGTGACAGTAGGAAGAAAAACTTTCCTTGTGTAGTTCCCTGCACGGCCTGATTACTCAGGCTTTACATAGACAGCTGCAACTTGAAGGCATGCACTATACACATTGCACTGAATCATGAAATGTGCTAAACTGCAGCTGCCTGTCATCTGCTAAAATCTAACCCTAAGCTCTCAAAAGGGATATGAACAGAGTTACATTTAAGTTAATATACCTGTGAATACCTTATATGTTTGCTGTTTGAAATAATTATGAAACCACTAAGTGTGCTTAACAAGGATTTAACTAGGTGTGAACAGCAAGTTTTGAGGACAGAACAAGTTCTATTGTAGTACATAATACAATCAAGCCACCTCTTGCTTCAAAACAAAAATTTACAATATTTGCAACAATGGTGACAAGGTTGCTAACACAAAACCTACAAGAATTTGCAAAATGGGCATGGATCACTGAGGTTATAATGCCAGCAGCAAAGTGAAATTAAATCTCTACATAAAATATCTTGTGCAATGTGAACAAAGTTAACAATAGTTTACAAATGTTTTAAGTAATTCAGATAAATATAATAAACCACCAGCTATGAAATCTTCTTTCTCTCCTCAGCAGAAATAAATGCTTTCCAAATGCATGTATGGCAATTCACAGAAAGTTGACATTTTGTGGTTTTTGACAAATATGCACAAAACAGATGCGCTACAATATTTTTGCAAGAGAATACTGGCCACAAAAGAGCCCTCAGATTTGGTCTTTAAATGTATACAGCATATTGATTTACATTTCTCAAATAGGCACTAAAAGTCTAACAAGGTTTCTTATAAGGATTCTTTTTGTCCTGAAAAATAAAGTTACTTCATTCTCAAATAATAGAAAGCTCCAACTTCTACTTTGCTCATGCCACTGTATTTCAGGCCTTATTGAGGAATTTTTATTACTCTTCCTTAACAGTGTAAATTGTAAATCAAATCAAAACTAGGAATTAATTAGATAAGTGAGAATACATCTGGGAACAGCTTATAACCACTTTTGATGTCCAGCTGTTAGAAAGATAAATTACTTGTTGGTAGAATTGCCTTGTTAAGATTTAGGGCTTGACATGTTTCAATGATATCAGTCCTAGGGGGAGGTTAACAAAGCTTGGGAAGTAGGATGTACCACTGATAGTGGACACAAAGAATGCAGAATTTGCAGGTCACAAGGACATTTGGCAGAACTCCCAAGATAAGGAAGAAACTAATAAACCAACTAAGCAACTGTACTGAAATCAGCTCCGACTGGGTAAAAGGTAATTCCGGCAGGGGTAGATCTGCGACCACTGACTCACAGACCACTGACCCAAGAAACCCACCGACCCAAAAGAAAAGACTGTGCATGCAGAATAATTAGTATAAGAAGTGAGATGAAGTAGAAAAACGTCGGAATAAAAGAGAAACTGCTTAGAGACAATTGTATCTTTAAGCAGCAAGGTATTTATTGACAACGTTGGGGAGCAAGCCAGTTAGCACTTGTCAAACATGCTCTGAATCATTGGCGCAAAACAGGCTATTTTATACATTTCAGGTATATGGTTATATCAACTTAACATACATTATTCATAGTTTGGTGGAACTTGGGTGGAGTTTTCTACATTAATCTCTTGGCATCATCTTTGGTGATCTCTTCCACTGACTTCATCCCTCAGGTGGTTGTTCTTCATCTTCCTCTCTGTTGAGCTTCTCACCTTTCTTTGTTAAATGACCTAGATTTCTCAAGCTTCCAAAACCTTGGCTCAAGGCCTTT
>VWZF01005880.1:0-16608 GCA_013396755.1 Sclerurus mexicanus
CCTCCTTTGAACTAAGACAATCTCTTGTTGATTCAAGTGTATTGAAATAATTTTTGGGAAATCCTGCAGGGCTTGAGCTCTGAAGGCAGCTTGGCTGCAGCTCCAGGGCAGGGGCAGGACTTGATGGTTCTGGAGAAGGAGAGCTGAACATTTGATGGCAGAAAACCCAGTTGTCAGCTGTAGAGAGTCAGGGAGCTGGGGTAGACAGGGACTGCATCAGCCTCATCTCAAGCACTGAACTCTGAACATGGAGGGAGGTCAAGAGCAGCTGGAAATATTAGTGATGGCAGGAAGGACCACACAAGGTCAAACTGCTGCTGGTACACATCATGGATTCTCTCATCCAGAAGTCAGCATGGGAAAGAGGAATGGGAATTTTGACTTTAATAATAAAGGAAAGAGTAAGACATAAGTCTTAGAAAAGCTGTCACCTTCTGCCATGGGTGTTCAAGCACTGCTGTGACAAGAGGGCACTGAATCCCAAAGATTTGATAGCAAATCTGTATCCAAAGTAAAAAGAGGGAATTCTGAACTAGAGTACCAGGCCAAGCTGTCATTTGCTATTGATAGTGACAAGTAAAATTTCAAATTAAATCTTAAATATGCAGAGCTGGAAAATTCAAAGCAAAAATTTCCATCATGTCTTAATTCTATAATTTCTACGTAGAGTGTTTTGTAACATAAGCTCCAAATGTCAGGCATCAGGACAGACCATGTGCAAACCCACATTTCACGGATCTAAGCTCTAATTAAACTGAGTGAAGCAATATGTCAGCTGCACGTCCTGTGCCTTGGGATGAGGCCACAGAGGACCAATGCTGAAGCCTTCACTGGTCAAGAAGAGGTGCAAAAGACTCCTGGAGGAAAGACAGTTTTGAAAGGAATTCCCTACACCACAAAGGTTTTTCCCTGAGGAATTATCTTGATATGCCTGTCCTGCTCTTGGAATCCCCTGGTGGCTCTGACTGGTGAAAATGAGCCTGTGCCTGCCCAGGTACACCCCCAGCTTGAGCTGAGCTGTACTGCTCAGTGTGCTGAGAGTATCCCAGAATCACAGAGTATGCTGAACTGGAAGGGATCCAGAAGGATCAGCGAGTCCAACTCAGGGCCCTGTACAGGACCGTCCTGAAGACTCATGCCTTGTGCCCCAGAGCATCATCCAAACACTCCTGCAGCTCTGGCAGCCTTGGGGCTGTGCCCACTGCCCTGGGGAGCCTGGTCAGTGCCTGACCACCCTCTGGGGAAGAACCTTTTGCTGAGATCCAACCTAAGCCTGCCCTGACACAACTCCAGCCATTCCCTGGGTGCTGTCCCTGGTCCCCACAGAGCAGAGATCAGTGCNATCAGTGCATGCCCCTCCTCTGCCCCTCCCAAGGAAGTTGTCCCTGCAATGAGGTCTCCTCTTAGTCTCCTCTTCTGCAGCTGAACACATCAAGTGCCCTGAGCCTCTCCTCACACACTTCCCCTCCAGGCCTTTAACCATCTTTGGTGCCTTCTTTGGACATTCTCCAATGGCTCAATCCCTCTCTTCCGTTGTGTCCCCCCACACTGCCCCACTATTGCAGGTGAGGCCGCCCCAGTGCAGAACAGAGTGGGACAATCTCCTCTGTCACCCAGCTGGCCATGCTGGGCCTGATGCCCCCCAGGCCAGGGATGTCCCTCCTGGCTCCAGGGCACTGCTGACTTGTGGCCAAGTGGCCCCTGACCAGGACACCCAGAACCCTTTCCCAGCACTGCTTTCCGGCATCTCATTCCCAGTCTGTGTGAACATCCCAGCTAAGGAGCAATTTCAGTGCTGGGTCTGGCATTGTGCTTGCTGCTGGAATAAAAGCTCGGATATAAGTCTGAGTAAACTCCCCTGGCTATGGGAGCTCCCCTGGATTTGCACTAAAATCAGGTGTTATGGTGAGACTGTTCTTGCCAACCTAAGCCAGAATCTCGTGGTTAAAGTGGGTATGAACAGAGAGCAAAGCATGTTGAAGAGCTATGAGACACCCTAACTGCTTATTCTGCCTATTTATTTTGCCTGCATAAATCCATTACACCAAAATTAAACATCTTTTCTAAATTATTAATAATCCTAAATGTTTATGAAAATATAGAACAAATAAACATGACAAACACTGGGATCCAGATAAAAAAAAAAGATAATTATAATCCTCACATATTTGCATATGGAAAATGAAGAATTTTGAGTTAATGAGATTTATCCCTTTTTCTGGCCATTTTAGTGAAATACTTTTTTTAAAATCTATTAAACTCGAGTTTTCCACGTACAACAATACCAAATACTACGAGAAAAAGACATTAAAGTCAATCTATTCTTCATGCTAGTCACAAAATCAATTGCATTCATTGTTCAGAAAAATTAAAAACCTTTCTATATTTTATTAAAGTGCACATCTCAACCCTATAGCAAGATAAATAATTGATACATCACAAATACATCACCTACAAAATACTTATTGGAAAGAAATAACTGGTTTATTACCCATTTCTTTCAATAGCTGTGCTGTGCTGTTTTGATGTTTACAACTTTAATGATGCTTTTTTTAAAAAAGAAAACATGTCAGCTGCTTATTTTTTCATTGTGCTTACCATTATTTTATAACAAACGATCAAATTTGCTGGAGATAAAACCCATTATGTGAGGAAAGCTGTTGTACTATAACAGGTACAGCAATTTGGTTCTCTAAGTGTGAGAGCACTTCAGCATCTCTATGCCCAGAAATGGGTTTGTGTGGAGTTCAGGAGCCTGTTGGGCCTTAAATCACACCTGGATATCTTTCTAGAGGATGTGCTTAAATCTTGCCTGAGGGGGCTTGCTGAGTTCCTTGGAATGTGGAGGTGGCAGAGCTGTTCCCTCTGGGAATCTGATGGAAGATGCCCTTTGTGTACACGAGGCTCAGCAGGCGAGAGCAGCAAAGCTCCTCAGTGCTCTGCTGTGAGGGTGGACAGGCCCTGACACAGGCTGGGCAGAGAAGCTGTGGTTGCCCCAGCCCTGGAAGTGTCCAAGGCCAGGTTGGACGGGGCTTAGAACAAATGGGGCTAGTGGAAGGTGTCCATGCCCATGGCAAGTGGTGGGACACGATGATCTTTAAGGTCCCTTTCCACCCAAACCATTCCATGGTTCCATGATCTCTGCTGTCAGAGAGGCACTTGCACCTCTGCCTTCTCTTCCTGGTTATGACCCAACAACTCACAGGCATTTTGGCTCAAGGAGCAGGATGGGCTTTACAAGCAGGGGCAGAGCAAGGTGGGTCAGTAGATGGAGGTCCCTCTGATGCTCCAGGCACCAGAAGCTCCAAAGTTGCTGAAACTGAGCCGTGCTCTGAGCTGAACACAATTATCTCCAACCTGGAAGTTTCAAGGACTTCCCACCCAAACCATTGTGTGATTTTATGATCCCCCTGCCACCACTGCAGCCCATCTGCAAACGGGACAGAAGGATCCTCTTACTCCCCAGATGTTCCCAGGTCTCCTGTGCCTGACTCCTCTCACAGCAGCAGATGTGTCTTCCTGCCCTCCCCGCAAACATGCATCAGACCCTGAGCAGGTTGGAGGCAGGAGGTGACAGCTCCACATTGTACAGAATCACAGAATCACAGATTACCCTGAAGGATCATCCAGTCCAGCTCCTGGCCCTGCACAGGACCATCCCCAAGAGTCACACCCTGTGCCCCAAAGCATCATCCAAACACTCCTGGAGCTCTGGCAGCCTTGGAGCTGTGCCCACTGTCTTGGGGAGCCTGTTCAGTGCCTGAGCATCCTCTGGCCAAGGGAATCACAGTGATTACTATGAGGAGCCCAAGCAATAGATCTCAGGGGCATCCTAAAGTGCTATCTTGGAGCTCTCTCTGTAGTCCTACATCACTCAAATCCTCCCACAGACAGCCTAATCTTTATTTCCCTTTATCTTGCTCCACTAACTACCTTGTAACTCCTCTGCTCTCCTGGAATCAGGACAGAGCTGCCTGGGTTTACATATATCCCTGCACAGAGTGGGGTTTGTACACTGTCTTCACGCTGGCTCCTTCTTCCTCCTGCTCTTTCTCTGTGCTTGTGAGGGCAAGCTGATGTGACAGACTTAACAGCTTTTGGAGTTCACATGCTTTTCTTAGCACATCTACAGCACCACACTGCACTGCCTTAATGCTACTAAACTTTCCACTCTCTTGACCCAGGGTGTTGCTGTTGCCCACAGCTGAGCATGGGGGAGAACATCACAGGGAAATCATGACCTGAATGATCTGGCCAGGTCTTAGACCTTAGACCTTGGTCTAAGGTATTCCCAGTTCCCTGTGAATGTGAGAATATTTTCTCGCTGAGGCTCTTCAAATCATCCTGCTAAGATTAAGTTTCTTAAGAAATCAAGGGGATTGGAAGGGATTCCCAGTGCCTCCAACCAGCCCCTGGTGTTTGGAAAGCTGCCATTACTCTTCTGGTTAGGAACTTTTTGTTTGTTAAACAACCCATTTTCATGAGCAATTTGTTCACAATTGCTTCTATGTGTTTTTTTCCTCTGTTTAAAATTTCCAGCATTAAGAATATGTTTGAGAAAGAAAGCTTGAAGTTATAATTTGCTCTCTCTCCAAAAGGTTTAATAACAGCAGAGTTTAAAACTCCTGGATGTGCTTATTAAAGAGCTAAATCTTAGATTGTGAGACACTGTGGCATGTTTATTGTTTGAAAGATTCAATTAATAAGTAATTAATAGTTCGGCAAAGTTTAGTACATTGAATTGGGTTTTTAGAAACAGGGAACCATTTTCTGCCATCAGGAAAGGCAGGAATACAATGAAAATGCCTGGGTGTCAGGGTTGGGCTTTACAAAGTGTGCTGAGGGCAGAGAGGTAGAGTTTGTCCTGCCATTGAAATAAAATGAGAGCAGGGGAGGATCTGTGGCTGTGAGAATGGAGGAGGCAGAGATGAGATTAAGGGAGGCTCAGGCAGCAAGAGAAGTGAAACAAGGCCTTGGTGCTCAACTGGTGCAGTAATTCCTCACTGTGAGCTGGCCAAAGGCAACAAAGTCTTGATGTGAGAAGAGATAATTACGGTGACAGCAGACCTCAGAGGAGCTGAGACGAGGAACTCGGGAGAAGGGGACTCTGTAACCTCCATCCAGGATTTGGAATGACTTAGCATTCCAAGCCACACTGCTGGTAGCAAATGCATTCAGGAGATTTATCAGGTTTGGATGACTGGGTATGACTGCAGAGCAACAAGTGTATCTGTAACCTGTATCTGAAACCAAGAAAATAGTGCTTCTGGCTTGTTCTTGTGCCCTGAGTGTTAATGAAAGCTGTGCAATAAAGGATGAATGAGAAACATCAGAACCAGTTAAGTAAATGGCAAATGAAATTACATATATCATGGGCTACCACTGGTAAATTGTACCAGAATAATTTGATGTAGTTCTGTGATAAGAAAACTGCTTCCATGGGTGAAAGAACTAAAGAAGCTTCCCCAGAGATATTCCTGGGAGTAGGAATGAACTGTCTTCTGCAGCAGCAAGGTGGGGCACATCCAGCTTTCAAATTCAAAGCAGAGAGATTCCATTTCCTGTGCTCACAACTCCAGGTAAAGGCAAAGTGAGAGCCTGTTTGGAGCTTTGTAAATTAAACACCTTCGGGTTCGCACCAGTCAAGTTGGTTCATTGCCTTCATTACAGCAAGAATGTTTGCTTGGCACTCCCAGAAAAAGAAGCAAATAATTAAAAGTCTTTCTATTCAGATAACTGCTTGATACACAAAAGGCTCTTGACTTCTTAAATCGTACAAACCTTTACCAGCAGTGGGCACCTCCCTCTGGGCTCTGCTGTGATCCAGGAGCAGCTGAGGGAGCTGGGAGGGCTCAGCCTGGAGAAAAGGAGGCTCAGCTGGGACCTTCTGCCTCTGCAACTCCCTGACAGGAGGGGAAGCTGGTGGGGGGTCGGGCTCTGCTCCCAGGGAACAGGGACAGGGGGAGAGGGAATGGCCTGAAGTTGCACCAGGGGAGGCTTAGATTGGGTGTTGGGAACAATTTTTTCACTGAAAGGGCTGTAAAGCCCTGGCACAGCTGCCCAGGGAAGTGGTGGAGTGCCCGTCCCTGCAAGTGTTCAAAAAATATGTAGACGTGGCCCTTGAGGACATGGTTTAATAGAGAATACAAGAGTGATGGGTTGATGGTTGGACTTGATATTAAAGGTTTATCCAGCCTTAACAATTCTGTGCTTTTATGATCCTTCCTGGGCTCTCCTGGTTCTGTGTGAGCTGCAGTGCTGGGATAGACCCACGGCTCTGTGCAGAGAAACAGGAACTGGACTGAATGAAGATGGATAGCATCCATGGTGCAGGAAAATAGGATGATTTGGAAGTGCATGGAAGCCCCATGGCCAGGCTAATGCTGACAGCACAGGTAATGTATTACATGGACGTTCTGCCTACGGATAAAGGAGTTGATATATGTAAAGTAAGTTTTAAAAACGCAGCCAAACCAAAATATTTTGGTAGTCCGAAAATGAAATATTTAGGGGATTTTTCTAATCTGCTTTGTATGTTAATGTGAGGTAAAATACAATTTTGGAATCTTGAAATTTCCTGAGAGATGGAAATTTCAGTTTTGTACGAGTTCTTAGTCCAGTTTGCACCCTGTGTTTGTATGTCAATGTGGGGCTGATTTAAAGCAGACCTTTAGAAAGAAGACACACAATTGAAGTTTAAAGACTCTCATTGATCCACCACATGGTTCACTGAGTTCCTCTTGAAAATGTGTATCTTATCTCTAATCATTCCCCTTGTTCTGGATTAAAGGGCAATCCACGTTCAAACAGACCAAGAAGGTCTGGGTATGTCAAAGGAAATGATTTTGCTATGAAATAATATGATTTGGGAAAACAACTCTTGCTTGAAATGATTTTTGGTACACTTTTGACTTCAAAAATTCCTTTTGGCTGAATCATCATTGACAGTGCTATTAATCCTTATTATTGTTAATTATTGAATGTTATTTCTAATGAAAATTTTCATGGCCTTTGAAGCTAAGGTTTGCTCCTTCCTAGCACAAAATAATCACACAAGGGCTTAGAGTTCAGAGCAATGGTCTGTCTTATTATATAGTTCTTGGATATCATTAACCAGTTATTTGATAATTACTTCCTAATACATTTTGAATCCTTTGTTAAAATCATTCATTTAAAGTTCATAAAACTGTCATACAAACCATGCTCTTTAATGTCTTGAAGTTCCATTTTCATGAATAAAACATAAACACATTTAGGAGTTCTTGAGCCTGTACTTTAAAACACTTAGAAATTCAACAAGTTCATTAAAAATACAATATGCGTAACTGTTCATCTGAAGTGATTTTGTTGCCACTGATTCTCCTGGATTTCATCTGTATGTTTTCATGGGTTGTAACTCTCAGATCCCATGAGCAGGAGGCTCAAGAAGTCCTACAACTCAGAATGGTGAGACAGGAACAGAGCCAGTGTGCTCTGAGCAAGATACCAGTGGCTGAAAGCTGGAAGGGACCCACAAGGATCATTGAGTACAACTCCTAGCCATGCACAGGACCATCTCAAAGAGTCACCCCCTGTACCCCAGAGCATCATCCAAACACTCCTGGAGCTCTGGCAGCCTTGGGGCTGTGCCCACTGCCCTGGGGAGCCTGTTTAGTGCCTGACCACCCTTCCCCATCTTCATTACCCTCCTTTGGACACTCTCAAATGGCTTCATATCTTTCTTATATTGCGGTGACCAAAGTCCTTTATAGCCTGGGATCAGGGTTGTGTCCTCTTTGGCATTTTCTGGGAAATAAATCTTGCCTGTTTATGTGGATTAGCCTCTTCTGTACCCCAGCACAAGGAGATCAGAGCTGCCCAGTATGTGCTTGGTGCAGTGGCTGCAGGTATCAGTCCCACAATCTGAAAAACTCCACACTCACAATTGCTGAGCATTGTCACAAGCAACTGTAAGGGAGATGGAGGCATTTAGAGAGCACAAGCTACATCAGGAAAACACCTTTGTGCCTGAAAGGTGTGTTTGTCTGAGGACTCCTCTGGATGGAGGCTGGCGATGTTTTACTTGGCTGTCAGCTTGAGCAGCTCTCCATGTTCAATGCATCCCACGCTCTGTTTTATTACACTTCAAGCCCACTTTGTTTGCAAAGTAGGAAAAGCTGTCAGAGGCCATTAATCCAAACAGAATTTAATCTCTCAAACAGCATTTACTCAGGCAGAGCTGCTAAATCTATATATTAAAAAACTGTTGACAATTAATTAAAATGCTTCTCTGCTAAAGTGCGAATGGGGCTGCTCTGCAGGGCACTGCCAGGTGCGTCAACATCTCATCTCTGGGACACGCAGCTGTGCAGGATCAGAGGCAGAACCACTGCCTTCTCTGCAGGCATTTCTGTGCTGGCAGCGCTGCTGCATCCTGGCAACAGCATGGCTGGAGGGATAGTCATGGGAAGGCAAAACTGTAGTTCATGCACACGATGAAGAGCATCACAAGCGTGCCACAGGAGCCCAGAAGTTCCTGGACAAGGCTTAGAGATATTTCCCAGTCAGAAATGAGAAGACATAGACGCAGTGCTGGATATCAGGGAAAGGTTCTTCCCCCAGAGGGTGGTCAGTCACTGAACAGGTTGCCCAGGGCAGTGGGTACAGCAAAAAGGCTGCCAGAGCTCCAGGAGTGTTTGGACAATGCTCTGAGGGACAGGGTGGGATTGTTGGGGTGTCTGTGCATGGCCAGGAGTTGGACTGGATGGTCTTTGTGAGTCCCTTCCAGCTCAGGAGATTCTGTGATTCTTGTGTAGTTCTTAATAAGGAAAGATAATTAATTGGAAGATGAGTTTGGGGAAGTCACTGAGAAAGGGAGGCAGAGTCTGCACAGCACGTGCCAGACAGCCCTGAGAGTGTCTGTGAGAACAGGAAGGAGATGGAAGATGACCTTTCCTGCTGGCAAAAGTACATCTCTATGACTGTTCAATTGTCAGCTCAAGGATCCATTTTCTCCCATTGGCCTGAGGTATATGGCATTTCTTTTAAGTCCAGGTCAGAATTATTTCAATTTTCCATAATACAGAAGCAGCTATGGAATGATTATTGCCTTCACTGCTGATGACAAAATGCTGCTGTCTAAAAGACCAAAGTTACAGAGATTAGAAACCTCCAAAAATTGGAGCTGCAATGGCCAAAGAAGTAAGTGTGTCATAGTGTGGGCAGAAAGGGCACAAAACCATGGAATTACAGAATAGTTTGGGTTGGAAGGAAGCTTTAAAGGCCAATTAATCCCAACCGTCTGCAATGAACAGGTACCTCAAGCTCAGAGCCCTGTCCAACCTGGCCCTGAATGTTTCTCCTCTTTACTTCTGGGAACAGAAGGCACATTCCTTTCCTGCCCATGGTGTGTGTTCTCTGGGTATCGGGTACCAGAGAGAATTCATAGAATCATAGAATCAGCTGGGTTGGAAAAGACTTCTGAGATCATAAAGTCCAACCCTTGATCCAACACCACCATGGTCACTAGACCATGGCACTGAGTGCCACATCCATTTTTATCTTAAAAACCTCCAGGGACAGAGAATCCACCACTTCCCTGNAACCTCCAGGGACAGAGAATCCACCACTTCCCTGGGCAGCCCATTCCAATGCCTGATCACTCTCTCTGTCTTCCTAATATCCAAGCTAAACCTCCCCTGGCAGAGCTGTACTATCAGTGAAGGCCACAGGATTAGACATGAGGACAATCTGATGTTACAAGTGTGAACTGTAGTTGGAAATGCTTTCAATAAATCACAGAATCTCTTGAGTTGGAAGGGACCCACAAGAATCATCCAGTCCAACTCCTGGCCCTGCACAGACACCCCAACAATCTCACCCTGTCCCTCAGATCGCTGTCCAAACACTCCTAGAGCTCTGGCAGCCTTGGGGCTGTGCCCACTGCCCTGGGGAGCCTGTTCAGTGCCCGACCACCCTTGGGGGAAGAACCTTTCCTTGAGATCCAATCTGACCCTGCTCTGACACAACTTCAGGCCATTCCCTGGGTGCTCTCCCTGCTCACACAGAGCAGAGATCAGTGTGTGCCCCTTGGGAGGAGCTGCTGACCCCAATGGGGTCTGACCTCAATCTCCTCTTCTCCAGCTGAACAAACGAAATGCCTTCAGCTTCTCCTCAGCTGGCTTTTCCTCCAGAGCCTTCGCCATCCTTGTATGGTAAATGAGAGACCATGAAGTCACTATGTCTGAGCCTGTCCAACTTCTCCTTGCAAAGCACCATCCTTTGTGTCTGTTAGGGGAAACCATTCCAATTCCCAGAGCCTCCCAGCATGTGCTGTCTTAAGAAAGCTGTAGCAAGCAATGGGATCACATTTCTTCCCTTCCCTGCTGGTTCCAGAAACCCTGTAGGACCTGGAAATGAAGTGCTTCTTCCTTTCTGAAGTTTGGCCTTCAGCTGGCAAACGAGGATTGATTTTATTCCTGGAGGTTGAAATGAAAACAGCTAATTTTAATATTAGCAACAATTTCAGTTCATTGCCACCTTTTCCTGCTAAAACATCTGTGCTGCTCTTTGCCAGATCAGCACCAGGGTTTGCAAGAGCAGCCAGAGAAAAGAACATTTGGACTTTTATCACAGTGTGGATGAGAAACTTTCTTGCTGGATCTGTACCAAGACCAGTGGCATTGCATTGTGATTTGGGAAACAGATTAATTGATCCTAAAATCTCCTTAAACTTGATCTTTACAGGCTTAAATATTTTCCTCATCACATTATGCTTCTTCCAACTGTGTCTTTTTATAGCCTAAGACAAATGACTTTAACATCTTAGTAATATAAAAAAGATTTTTTTCAGGTTGGGAATCTGTTTGATTTCTGTGCACACACTCAGGGTTGTATTCAACATGCCAGGCAGGACAGTTTCATTTGGAGGGATTTGTTTTTAAATGGGTGAGCACTTGATTGTTATTGAATAACATGACACAGAAAGCGATGTGTGGCTGAGTACTACTCTATCCTATCATTCCCTCTAAACCCTGCACAGGAAAAAGAGAAGGGAGAAATCAGAGAAAACCTCAAAATCTCATTATAAAACCCAACTCAAGATTTTTGAGGTTGGGTAACTCTCAGGAGTTTTCCTTCAAAAGTGTTAAGTCCACATCTCCTGTTCCCTTCCCCTTCCCCTTCCCCTTCCCCTTCCTCTTCCCCTTCCCCTTCCCCTTTCCTTTCCCCTTCCCTCCCCTCTCTTAGTGGGATGAACACTCTGTTGTTTCAGGGCAACAATTAAGCTCTTTAACATCCTTTTTCTTAAAAAAGACCAGGACATCTCCTCTGCTTTGACTGTTCAAAGCAGACACCAGCAGCCTACTACCCAAAAAGACTTATCAATGCAAATATTTGGCTGTGCATGTGCCAGTGGTTCTCACCTGCTCAGCATCCTTGGGAGGGATTGGAACAGGCAGGACAGCCTGGTGCCTCTGACTGAGGCTGGGGCAGGTAGGAACAGGTAGGGACTATGTTCTGCCTGCCAGGGCTGTGCCACCAACTCCAGGAGATACAGAAGGAGGTGAACAGTCTGCACTGTGTTGGGACAGATGATTTATGGGCCCTTCACAAGAGATGGGAGGCTGTGGTTTTCCAGGACACACTTAGAGCCAAGTCCTTGGAATTGTAACTGGCCAGCCCTGTGCAACATGAGCCTCGCCCCAGGTAACTCCTGTCCAGTTTGTTGCTTGGTCTCTCACCTGATGTGACATTAAGGGGTGACATCAAGCACAGCCCAGCACTGCCAGACACTAATTCCATCAGCACCAAGGTCCCCTGTCCCCATGACAAAGGCTTGGACATTTCTTTCCCATCAGAATGTGTTCTGTGGTGCTTAACCATGTAATTCCTCTTGGTCATGGCTCCTGAGAGCTTCTCAAGTGACACAGATGACTCTGTGTCCTTATGGCCAAATCTTGTGTGTTGATAACCTCAGGTACATGAGCACGTGAGGGGCATTGGGGAGCTTCTGGAACATCCCTGGTAGTTTCCTTGCTCTGCCCTATCCCAGTGCCATTTTCAGCAGTGGGTTCTCACAGGACTGCAGATCATTTCATACTTTTCAGTCTGCCTTGTCAATCCCTTCGTGCATCTCCAAGTCCTCCCTGGTGGAGCTGATCCCAACCCCAGAGCCACTGTGGTTGCAGCTCTCACAGAATCACAGGGTCGGAAGGCTGGAAAAGACCTCCAAGGTCATCAAGTTCAACCTGTGACTGATTCCCACCTTGTCACCCAGACCAGGGCACTGAGTGCCTCGTCCAGACACTTCTTGAATGCCTTCAGGGGTGGTGACCTCACCACGTTCCTGGGCAGCCCTTTTCATGAGGAAATTCCCCCTGCTGTCCCACCTGCCCGTGCCCTGGCCCAGCCCGAGGCCATTCCCTCTCCTCCTGTCCCTGTTCCCTGGGAGCAGAGCCCGACCCCACCGGGGCTCCCCCCTCCTGTCAGGGAGTTGCAGAGCCAGAAGTCCCCCCTGAGCCTCTTTTTTTCCAGGCTGAGCCCCACCAGCTCCCTCAGCCTCTCCTGCTGCTCCAGCCCCTTCCCGAGCTCCATTGCCCTGAGCTTGCAGACATAAATTTTAGTCTTAGAACACCAATAAAACAGACTGACACAATTTAATTGTTTTCAACTGTGTTTTGGATATTCTCATGGAAAAATTATTTTCCTAGTAAGCATGCTGGCAGTGAACTCAATCATTGGGAAGTTCATAGTGTGAGAAGCTTGACAGAACAGTGAAAATTCCCAAAACTTAGGGTTTTTTCCCAAACCTGCTAATATGAGTGCCTCTGTCTGGGCCTGTATGTACGTGTTGCACTGCAAGAGAGTCTTGCTCTTTACATCTCCTGCAAAACATATTTCTCAAAAATAGTTTTATTAAATCTGTGGTTTAGCTTTGTATCTCCTGGGACTTATTTATTTTTTCTTGTTTCAGTCTCCAAATTAAAACATTTATTTCTTATTTTTGAGATCCAAGCTGAAATGGAAATATACTTAGAAAAGCAATTATAATTGTGAGGGTTTTTATTTCTTTCCACCATTCCAGTTTGGAATAGTTTATCATCTGATTACTTCCAGATTTGTGACCCACATCATCCCATCTCTTCCATCTGAAATTCTTCTGGATTCCTGGTTTTTTCCTGTATTTTCAGCCCTCCATTTTCATCTTTTATCTGTTTACTTGAACCAACACACAGGCGGTGGTTTGGGTTTTAGGCAGACTGAAACCTTTTTCTTGTGGCAAGACTAAGGGCCTGAATTTTACCTGTGTGTGACCAGTTGAAATTGGCCAAATGCCAAGAGCCAAAGGGCCAAGGACAAAGGCTCCAAAGGCCCCCCATGGCCACATGGGAAAAAAGGAGGGGGGAGGGGAAACCCACAAAACCGAACTCCAGTAGAACTAAAAGAGTTTATATATATTTACACATATATACATGCATATACAGAGGAGAAAAGAGAAAGAAAACAAGTTTTCACTTCCCTCTCACCAAGGCAACTGCCGGTCCTGTATCTCAGGACGCCTCCTCCCGACCCGGCTGGCTGATCAGCAGACCCACACCTATGGCCCACTCGCACACTGAGGGTGACCGCAGGAAGCTCCTCTGCTCTCCTACACTGCTGGAAGAAGGACTGACTCCTGACTTCCAATTCCCCCTCTTTATATCTTTGCTTATGTAAAGAAATGAGATGGAATACTTCCTTAGTTATGACCCAGTTACCAGGAAAAGTCTAAACCAAAACCACTACACTGTGTTTATGGAATAAATTGCTCTAGGTTTTCCTTGCGCTCCTTTTCTTGGAAATATCTACTTCAATTTGCTCGATTGCCTTGTGCATTCTCCAAAAACCAGGAAAAAGAGCTGAGACAGGGCGGTGAACACACATCCCACTCACATAAATTTAATTTTGTCAGAAAAAAAAAGGGTAAAAGTTGAGGTATTCTCACCAAGACACAAAATAGTCCAGATCTACCAAACGGATCTTCTCTGGCCTCGCCAGTGAAGGCATTTGTTGATTGTGTGTTGAACGGAGTGTGTTGTCCACCAGCTGTAAATAAGTAAAGTCCTCACATGGATGAAGAGTTTTTCCAGCTTCTGAATGCCTTTTCCATTTCATCTTCCAAACCAAGGTGTGGGAACATCCACTGTCAGCCTCCAGCATGGCATGGAGAGCTGCTCTGCCCACAGGCAGGCGCAGCTCCTTGTGCTGTGCTGTGGAAGTGACACTCGCTGCTGTTAAATAGTGCTGGACACATGAATTTCCATTCTCAGGGTTATTATTTCTGTCCCAAAGGGGTTCTTAGCCCATGGCCAGTGCAGTTGTGGTCAGGGTCTCCCCAGCCATGCATCGAGCATAGCGATGAATAGTTGTATTCATTGACCTCTGCATAGCATGGGGTTTGTTCTTTGGAGTGTGTTATACTTCAGCGAGACCTGGGAGAGCTGGGGGTGTTTACCTGGATAAGGGAAGGCTCCAGGGAGACTTGAGAGCCACTTCCAGTGCCTAAAGGGGCTCCAGGAGAGCTGGAGAGGGACTTGGGACAAGGCATGGAGGGACAGGACAACGGGGAATGGCTTCCCACTGCCAGATGGCAAGGTTAGATGGGATATTGGGAAGGAATTGTTCCCTGTGAGGGTGGGCAGACCCTGGCACAGGCTGGGCAGAGAAGCTGTGGCTGCCCCTGGATCCCTGGAAGTGTCAAAGGCCAGGTTGGATGGGGCTTGGAGCAACCTGGGCTAGTGGAAGGTGTCCCTTCCCATGGCAGGGGATGGGCTTTGAGGTCCCTTCCCACCCAAATCATTCCATGATTCCATGAAAGACCCTGGTCAGCAGCATCCCACCCTTCAAGGATGGAGGAATTGACCTAAAAAGGGGTAATAAATTAGTAGAAGAACTGAGTTTTTTTCCTCCCCTCTTCATAAAAGAAAACGAGTGGCACCAGCAATGGCTCATTTGGAATTGATATTTTTCCTGGGAACCCCCTGGCAGCCTCTGCCTTGTTGGGAAGCACCATGACATGTTTGATGCTGTATTTTGGGTTTAGGAACCTCTTATTCCCCTGGGACAGCTGAATTTAGGACTGCTGGTGTGGCAGAGGGAAGAATGGGATGGCTGAGCTCTGCCATATTCCTGACCCAGGGGTTTGAGTCTCAGAAGAGCAGTGCTGCTCTGACTCGTGTGGATTAGTCCAGAGTGAATAGAATCAGGGATAAACTGCTTTGGATGGCTCTTTTCCTCCCAGCACCTGGCATGGGAGGGTGTGGGGTTTTTTGCCACTGCCAATGTTTGTCTCCAGAATGGACCCAAAGAGCTCAAACTGGGTGTGGGTGAGCTCTGAGTGCTCCCATCCAGTACCCACTGGTTTGTCAATATGTATGCTTGGTGGGACTTTTAGTCTTCCAAAGCCTTGAAATGGAATTTCCCTGTACTCTCCTTAAAGCCAGAGGACCAAAAATACCAAAACGGCTCCCAGTCTCTAATACCAATTTTTATTCTAACACGAACTCCAAGATAATTTTTGAATTAGGGAACATTCAGACCCCCTGAGAGGCACAATTTTAATCAAGAGTCTTGAAAATTAATCTGTTCTTGTGTCATAACCTGAGAAATCAGATTCCACCCCTGACTGGGAGTAGAGACCCCACCAGGCTCCTCATTGATGAGCTTGTGACAGGAAGAAGTTGCTCAAACTTTGGAGGTATCTCTGGGAGCTGGTGTTCTCCAGCTTCTTGGCATGGCTGCAGATGCCAGGGAAGATGGAAGAGAGTATCACAGGGAGCTATAAATAAAAAGGAAACTATAAAACTGAAGAGTTTAAAAAATGAGGGAGCAGTGGGACAGGCAAACACTTGGCAGGGCCTGTGGACGGGAAAGCTGATGGCATTGTGTGACTTCTATGGGGCCCAGGGGATAAGAAATATATTCTTGTGATCAGCTTTCCAAATAATATTAAATTCCTTAACGTATTCCCCCCCAGGGATGGAACAGAAGCACAGGAGCCACAGGGCTCTCCAAAGGGAGTCTAGAGCTGTTACATCATTACACCATTAACACACACATTCTGCTGGGACCAGCACTCCAGCATTGAGGAAAAGCAGGGAAAACAGTGAGCTGGTTAAAGGCAAATCTTGAGGTCCAACTGGTGGCTGAATGTTGAACACTTCAGTTTTTTTATCCTGACTCTTTCCAGGCACAACTTAAAAGCAGGGGAGTGTCCTGTTCCTGCTGAGGATGTTTTCTGAGCAGTCCCAGAGGTAACTCCTACTTCCTGTGATAAGGACCCCCTGTGGATCACAGCCAGCCCAGCAGACATTGCTTTGGGAGATCAGTGTGCCCAAAAGGCTCTTCAGAGGGTCTCTGGTACTTCCTCTCTGAAATCATAACATTGAAGTGTTGGGCAAAACTTCAGAGGTGCCCACCTCAAAATACCCACATTTTTGAAGGGAAGGAGCTCTGACAGAGAACACATGGACCAAGATCTCTCAAGTGTTCGAGATCACAGAATCCCAGAATATGCTGAGCTGGAAGGGACCCGCAAGGACCATCAAGTCCAACTCCTGGCTGTTATAGATAAATGATGCTAGGCTGTAA
>VWZF01005889.1:0-16688 GCA_013396755.1 Sclerurus mexicanus
GGAGGGTCTGAGTCCCTTCCCTCACCCGCCTGCCCTCCCTGCCCTGTCCTCAGGGGCAGCAGAGATGGACTCCCAGGACATCGAAGAGCTGCAGCAGGAGGTGATGGAGGAGCTGGGGATCTCCCTGGAGGAGCTGCAGAAGATCATCGACCAGGAGGTGGAGAACTCGGAGTGGGTGAGGCAGCGCAAGCAGCAGCTGGAGGAGCTGGAGAAGTGCGTGAGGCACAAGGAGGAGGAGGTGGCTCACGTCGACCAGCTCATTGACGATGCCACAAGGTGGGTGGACCTGGAATGAGCCAGAATTCCGAGGAGGGGGCTGTGTGGGGGGGTTTTCTCCTTCCCTTCAGGGCAGACCCAGGTCACTTTGTTTGCTCCTGGTTAAGGAGGGACAATTATCCCCCCGGGGCTTTGAACCCTTGCCGTGGACACTCCCCTCAGGTGTAACTCTCAGCCCCCTAGCTGCCCTGGTCATCCCGGTGGGATTCTGGGATGTACAGCCTGATTCCCTGCCCTCTGCCCACCAGAGCCATCGACAAGTGCGAGACCCTGGCCAAGGAGTTGTACTCCATGATGGGCCTGCAGTACCGGGAGAGCAGCTCCGAGGACGAGGCCCCGGTGGCCACGGAGGTGATCGAGATCCCGGATGAGGAGGACGACGACGTCATGAGCGTGGACTCGGGCTGGAAGCACAGTTCAGTATCCCCAAGTGTGCCCAGGACAGCAGGGGCATTGAGATAAGGGACTGCTCTTTGCTCGTGAGGAGCACCCGACACATCCTGTTAATGTTCCCTGATTCCTGGATTCCCAAGCTGGGATTTCACCCTTTCCCCACCTGCCTGACTGTTGTCCCCATCCAACCCTTTGCCACATTAAAAAAGGTGACTGAGGAAAAGCCTTATTTGAGTGGATTTCCTGATGGGGCTCTGGGGTGGAGGCTTTTCCCTGTCCCCTCTTTTCCCTGTGGTTTCATTAGGGTGGATCTTTTTTATTTCCCCCCCCGAAACGTTTTAAACCACTTTTTTCTCTTCGCTCACAGGCATCACCAACAGTTCCAGAATCTCCAAGGATCAGAATCTGGTGAGTGAGGTGGTCCTGACCAGGCAGGATTCTTCAGGTGGGGTTTTCCTGGGACACAACGTTGTGTCTGTGCAAAAAACCAGGAGTTTCTTCGTTTTTCCCTTCCAGCTGCGGGAAGCAATGGCTGCCATGAGGAAATCTGCCCGGGACGTCGCCAAATTCATGGATGCTGTGAACAAGAAAACAAGCTCCCAGGAAGCACAGAAAGGTGTGGGAGCTTCCAGGGGCCAACACCCCAAACTGTGTGCCCTGACCCTCGGCTTTTGCTGCCCGAAAAAGGCAAACAACCATCCAGTCTCCCTGCTGGGAAGCTGTTAGGATTTATTCATTCCAAATCTCGAGTTTCCTTTAATTTTAGGGTGTATCAATTATGCGTTCTTGGTTTTCTTTAAGCCCTCTCTGTCCAGTAAAACAGAGGCACCTGGGCTGCCTGAGGGGAAGGGAAGCAGCGATTCCTCCTGCTGCAGCTCCAGGGGATGTGATTCCAGCTGTGATTCCAGCTGTGATTCCAGCAGCAAAGGGGGCTCTGGGTGATTCGTGACAGGTTGTTGTTCCCTGGCAGAGGCACAGCCCCCCCAGCAATGCCCTGGCACTGCCCAGCCCGTGGTCCCTGCGGCCCCCGTGGATGATCTCAACACCGACGGGGATCTCAAAGTGGGGATGAGGATTTTGGGCAAGAAAAGGACCAAAACGTGGCACAAAGGGACTCTCATTGCCATCCAGACAGTCGGTACGTGCTGGGTGTGGGGCTTTCCCTGGCATCTGGGGGGGGAAAAGGGGCTAAAAGGTGCCAGAGCACCTGGAAGGGACTGTGGGAGCAACACAGCTCCAATTTCCACCCTCCACATTAATTCCTGAAAGGATTCTGAACAAACTGAGCTAATTCTGAGTAAACAGGGTGCTGCATTTCGGGGATGAAACCACCCGGCTTTTACTTATTTTCCCTTTGATTTCTCTCTCGTCTCTCTTAAAATCCAGGCGCGGGCAAGAAATACAAAGTGAAATTTGACAACAAAGGGAAGAGTTTGCTCTCGGGCAACCACATTGCCTACGACTACCACCCGTCTCCTGAGAGGCACCACGTGGGCAGCAGGGTGGTGGCCAGGTACAAGGATGGCAACCAGATGTGGCTCTATGCTGGCATCGTGGCTGAGACCCCCAACGTCAAGAACAAAGACAGGTATTCCTTATTCCCCGTGGTCTTGGACCCCCCTCTCTGGGGTTTTTTTTTGTTTTAGGCAAAAAAAGCTTGTTTGAATATCCTTCAGGTGCTGAATTTTGCCCTCCCCAGGAGTGAGTTCTGCCTTTCTTTAATCTTATCTCAGAAACCTCAGGGTGGAGCTTCCACCCTCTTGCTCATGGCCCTGAGTCAGGAATTAGATCTGCTAATTTATTCAAATTATCACCCAGATGTGGCGTTTGGGCTGCCCGAGGTGTGAGGCAGTGGGAGGAAATGGGAGCCCTGGGAGGGTTTGGTGCCAGCGGTGTTGCCAAAGCACTTCAGG
Source organism: Sclerurus mexicanus (assembly GCA_013396755.1). NCBI lineage: Eukaryota > Metazoa > Chordata > Aves > Passeriformes > Furnariidae > Sclerurus > Sclerurus mexicanus. Next base: position 2,583 of record VWZF01005889.1, read on the forward strand.
AGGAGAAAGAGCAGGTTTGGAGCAGCTTTTTTGGGAAGAAGGGGCAGGGCTGCTCCAGTGTGTTAAAATCAAAGTTTGTGGCCTCCCTGAAGAGCCTGATAAAAGATTTAATGGCTCTGGATCTTCCCTAAATTATGCTGAGTTCTACCTGACCTGTGTTTGACAACAGAAAATGAGCTGCATTTATTCCTGGCGTTGCAAATTTCCTCCTGGTTTTTGCGCCGCTGCCTCTCCCTGCTCTTTTCGTACGACTCCAGGGCCTGGAGCTGTTCCTCAGGCACGTGGGTGCCTTACCCAGAGCTGGGGGCTCTTCACCCTCTCCTCCCCCGGGGCTGGGATGTCTCCAGGAGGGACAGCAGAGGTTCTCCCCTTCCATTCCGTGGTGGGAGGCTGCTTTCTGTTCGGCTCCATTCCCAATTCCTGCTTGTTTTCCAGGTTCCTGATCTTCTTCGACGACGGCTACGCGTCCTACGTGAAGGAGTGGGAGCTGTACCCGGTGTGTCGGCCCCGTGAGTGAGCCCTGTCGCAGCTGGAGAGCTTTGGGGTGCTTGGAAGGGCCTGGGCTCCAAAACCAGGGGGCAGAGGGTGTGTCCCCTCCAGTGAAACCCCGGGTTATTGCCAGGCTGGGTTCGGGATGTGCCCCACCACCAAAATTCCAGCCTCTCGGGGTCACCCCTTGATTGGCCATACGTAAAAATCCACCTGGGTCCTCCTGAAAAAATAAAAAATTGAAGGTTCCCTCTGTTTCACCCCGTTACCTTTCTGCCACCCACCCCTCTCCAAACAGTGCAGAAAAGCTGGGAAGACATTGAGGATGTTTCCTGTCGGGATTTCATCGAGGAGTACATCACTGCCTACCCCAACCGGCCCATGGTGCTGCTGAAGAGCGGGCAGCTCATCAAAACCGAGTGGGAAGGCACCTGGTGGAAGTCCAGGGTGGAAGAAGTGGATGGAAGTCTGGTCAAAATCCTTTTCCTGGTAGGAATTGCCCTTCTGCCTTTGGGAAAACGGGATTAAATTTGGGTCTGGGGGTGGGGCGGGGGCTGATCAGCTCCGTTCTCCATACTAAGCATGGAATCATTAAGGTTGGAAGAACCTCTGAGACCTTGGAGTGCAAGGCCCCCACTGAAACGTGTCCCCAAGTGCCACATCCACAGGATTTTTGGACAATTCCAGGGATGGGGACTCCAGCCTGGGCAACCTGTGCCAGGGCCAGGACACTCTTTCCACGGAGAAATTTTCCCTAATGCCCAATCGGGGGATTCCAGCCTAAACAACCCCACGGTGCTTCTGGTTGTGAAGACTCACCGTTGTCTCCCTGTGTTCTCTCTGTTTCCCCTCAGGAACCTCTTCCCATGGGCTCTGTGAGCGTGCCCGTCTCCTTCCTGCAGGAGGACAAACGTTGTGAGTGGATTTACCGCGGCTCCACGCGCCTCGAGCCCATGTTCAGCATGAAAACCTCCACGGCTTCCACCCAGGAGAAGAAGCAGAGTGGGCAAACCAGGACTCGTCCCAATGTTGGTCGGTGCCATCTGGCTTCATTCACGTTTTACTGGGATTTCTCTGGGGTTTGGGTTCCCTGGGGGTTTTAGGAGCGCTCTGCACATTTCGGCTTTCTGGGGTTTTTTTTCCTCCTGGCGTTTGAGATTTCAGGTTTCCAACGGAACTGTTCGGGAGAACTCCCGGAGATTTCGGGTTTCCAGTGGTTTTTCTCCTCCTGGCGCAGGAGATGTTGTATTTCCAGTGGGGTTTTTCTCCTGGAATTACACCACGAAACCAAACTGCAGTTGGGTGAAGTGACCAGAGTTTTCGGGGGAGCTGCTGTGCCCCAGAGCTTGGCCACGACCCCATTAATCCCAAATCCCCCCGTTTTGATTCCTCACAGGCACTGAGTCAGTATTTTGGGGCTGGAAGAGCCACTTTGGGATAATGCTGGAGATTCTCCTGTTCACTGGTTGCTTTTCCACCTTCCCCCCCAGGTGCTGTGAGGAGCAAAGGCCCCGTGGTCCAGTACACCCAGGATTTAGCAGGAACTGGTTCCCAGTACAAGCCCCTGGAGCAGCTCTCAGCTGCTCGCCCTGTGTCCCCCCAGCCTGCAGAGATGGAGTAAGTACTGGAGCCACTTCCAGCACTTCACCTCCTTTGCTTTCCCTCTCCAGCACTTCCACCTCCTTTGCTTTTCCTCTCCAGCACTTCCACCTCCTTTGCTTTCCCTCTCCAGTGCTCAGCTCGCTCAGGCCTCACCTTTTCTGTGCAGAGGGATCCTCAGGTTCAGGTTTCCTCCGTGTCTAAGCTTGGTTTATGTCGTGATTTTGGGGGAAAACAACTGGCTAAAAGCTGCAGGATGAATAACTGGGGGTGGGAGCCGACACCCCCCTCCCACCCCCCCTGAGCCAAACGTTCCTCCTCGGGGCTAAAGCTTCGCACTCGTATTTCCAAAGGGGCCCTTTGCTCCTTGTTTCCCCCAGACCTGAATTGCTCCCTCGTGTCACGATGCAGGCGCTGGCCCCCGGCTGCCTTGTATCCCTGCACCTGGAGTGACCTCGCTGGCTTACCAGGGAGTTCGGGATCAGTGCTGGGGCCCGCTGGGCACGGAGCAAACCACGGCCAGGCCCCTGCCAGGGCCCCAGGGGGGACGTTCCCGGAGCCGCTGGATGGAGGAGGAGCTCGGCTCGGTGATGGAGGACACGGGGCACCTGGGGATGTGCCCGGGGACTCTCTAGGGGAGGGAGCTGCTCTGCAGGCTCCGTCCTGTCCCCGCTGTGGGTTCCCCATCCAGATGTGCGGCCGCCTGACCCCGTGCCAGCACGTCCTCTGCTGGGACTGTGCCCTGCTGGTGGGGCACGAGGCGGGCAGGAGGTGTCCCAGCTGTGAGGAGCCTGTGCACGGGGTCAATCTTTACTGCCCCGAGGCTCTCCGGGTGCAGCAGCAGCTCAGACCCCGGCTCGGGGGGAGTCTCGTGGGGGTTCCTCTCCCAGCGGTGCCATATGATCCAATTTACCCCTGCAAACACTCCCCTTGACCGGGATTTGGGAGTTAAAACCACAAGGACGTTGTCCCTCACCTTTTCCACGGCCAAGAAGAGGCTGGATGCTGAAGGAGGTGCCAAAGCCCCTGGTGTGTAGGGAGGAGCCAGGCTGTGCCTGGCACTGGGAGGGCACTGTCACGACATGAAGACGACCGAGCTGGACCTGCAGCCCTGTCGTGGCCAAGCCCTTCCCTGCTCACTCCCTGCAGTGGTTCTAAGGAATTCTTTCCCTCTCCTCACAGAGGGTTTGGCTTTAGGATCTGGTTTTCATACAGGCAGACACTGCAGCTGCCTCCCTGCCCCCAAACCCCAAGTGCCCCAGCCATGTCCGTGTCCCTGCTGTGCCCAGGGATCCTGCACTTGGATTTTAGATTATTAAAACCAAGAATGGTCTCTCCACTCTGGTGTTTTGATTCCTCTGAGGAAGGCCTGGGTCTCTTCCCCCTCTGGTCTCACTTTCAAGTTCTTCCTGCTGCTCTCAAGGCAGTTCTGACTGTTCCAAGGTGATTTTTCCTCTTGCTCTTTGAGATGTGCTTGAACACTTTGCTTTCAGGCACCTCCCCCCTTCCTACTTTCCATATTTCCCCCCTTTTCCCTGATTTCTTCCACTTCAGTGGCTGGTTTGGGGTGGTTTTCTGTTTAGTTGGTGTAAATGGGTTGAGAACCTTCTGGAATGGGTTGAAAACTTGTATTTTGGGAGCTCCTCTGTAGCTCTTTCATCAGGAATCTTACTGAATTCCCTTGCACAATCATGGATTGTTCCTTAATCTTGCCAAAGGACTCCTCTGGATTAGTTCCTCCCACTCAGGGAGGCTGAGCCCCTGAAAGCTCTGGTTTGTGCTGTTCCAGGGGTTTCTTCACGGCCTGGTTTGTCCAGCTGCCTGGGGTCAAGGCCTTGGGCATCGCTGTTACCTTTGCTCGCTTACCAACCACAACTCACTGTCAACTCCAGCTCTGGAACTTGGGCTGGTTGTGGCGTTGCTGCAGCAGAAATAGAAACGGGCTGATTTTCCCACTTAGTGGGGGAACAATACCCTGCTGGGGTTCTCCTGGGCTTCCAAATTCCCACCAGTTGTTCTTCCATCTTCCCAATGACCTCCTCCTTGCCTCCCGCAGGTGCTCCGACAGCCAGTTGGCCCAGTCCAGGAAGCAGGTGGCCAAGAAAAGCACTTCCTTCCGCCCTGGCTCCGTGGGCTCCGGGCACTCATCCCCCTCCTCCCCTGTCCTGGGAGATGCTCCGGCTCTGGGAAGGGCCCCGCAGCACCGGTGAGCAGAGCTCGGGGGTGGGGACACATCCACGGGTCCATCCCTGAGGTCGGTTGGGATGGTGGGACATGGTTTTGTGTGCTGGTGGCATCACGCGGTCGTGGAATTGCTGAGGTTGGAAAAGCCTCTGGGGTCCAGCAGCGCCCAGGCCACCACCGAGCCGTGTCCCCAAGGGCCACATCCACACTTCCCAGGGATGGAGGCTCCAGCACTGCCCTGGGCAGCTGTGCCAGGGCCTCACCGCCCTTTCCATGGAGAAATTTTCCCAACTATCCAACCTAAACCTCCTGTGGTGCAACCTGAGGCCGTTCCCTCTCCTCCTGTCCCTGTTCCCTGGGAGCAGAGCCCAACCCTCCCCGGCTCTCCCCTCCTGGCAGGGGGTTCCAGAGCCACAAGGTCCCCCCTGAGCCTCCTCTTCTCCAGGCTGAGCCCCCCCAGCTCCCTCAGGACTTCTCCACACCCTTCCCCAGCTCCATTCCCATCTCTGGACCCTCTCCATCCCCTCAGTGCCTCGTCCTGAGTGACCCCAAACCGCCCCCAGGCCTGGAGGTGCCCCAGCCGTGCCAACCCACTGCTGGGCACCGCCCCGCTCACACCGTGTCTGCTCCAAACCCGACGCCGGGCACGCCGACCTCGCGTCCCCCCTTAACCCCGCCGTGCCCACCCCTCCCCTCCGCAGCGTCCCCGGCGGCGCCGCCCAGCCCTTCCACGGCGTGATGGACCGCGTGCCCAACGAGCCGTCCTACCGAGCGCCCCTGGAGAAGCTCTTCTACCTGCCCCACGTGTGCAGCTACAGCTGCCTGTCCCGCGTGCGGCCCGTGCGCAGCGACCAGTACCGCAGCCGCAACCCGCTGCTCATCCCGCTGCTCTACGACTTCCGCCGCATGACGGCGCGGCGCCGCGTCAACCGCAAGATGGGCTTCCACGTGCTCTACAAGACCCCCTGCGGGCTCTGCCTGCGCTCCATGCACGAGATCGAGCGCTACCTCTTCGAGACCGACTGCGACTTCCTCTTCCTGGAGATGTTCTGCCTCGACCCCTACGTGCTGGTGGACCGCAAGTTCCAGCCCTACAAGCCTTACTACTACATCGCCGACATCACCAAGGGCAGGGAGGACGTGCCGCTGTCGTGCGTCAACGAGATCGACGGCACGCCGCCCCCGCAGGTGGCCTACAGCAAGGAGAGGATCCCCGGGAAAGGGGTCTTCATCAACACCAGCTGGGAGTTCCTCGTGGGCTGCGACTGCAGGGATGGCTGTAGGGACAAGTAGGTGGCTCCTCGGGGGGACCGGCGCGGGCAACACGCCGAGGGGGATCTGCTCGGGGGTGGGAACCCACGTGGCTCAGCTGGTTGGGGGGTTTCATGGAGTTATGGAATGATTTGGGGTGGAAAGGACATTAAAGATCGTCCAGTGCCGCCCCCTGCCATGGGCAGGGACACCTTCTGCTAGCCCAGGTTGCTCCAAGCCCCGTCCAGCCTGGCTTTGGGACCTTACCAGGGTGAGGAATCCGCAACTTGTCTTGGTTTGAGTCCAAGTCAAGCCCTGCGTGCCCGTCTCTGCCTAAACTCGGGCTTTCTTTCCCCGCGTGCCGAGCGGAGGTGGGAGCTGTGACGGGTGGGTTTTCCCGTGTCTCCCTGCAGGTCCAAGTGTGCCTGTCAGCAGCTGACCATCCAGGCCAGCGGCTGCACCCCCGGCGGGCAGATCAACCCCAACTCGGGCTACCAGCACAAGCGGCTGGAGGAGTGTCTGCCGACAGGGTGAGCAGGGCCGGGGCCTCCTGCCCGCCCCACTGCCAGCCCCACGTGCCCTCAGAGAGGGCCTTTGTCCTGGAGATCGGTGCAGGTGGGACAGCCTGCCTCTGGGCTTGGTCCTTGTGCTGCTCATGGAACGGCTTGGGTTGGAAGGGACCTTAAAGATCATCGACACCGTGGGCAAGGGACACCTCCCGCTAGGCCAGGCCTCCCCCAACCCTGATCCTCTGGGATCTTTGTGCGTGGCCAACCACCCTAATCTTTGTCCCTTTATCCTGGAAGTTGTCACCCTTCTCCTTTCTTCCAGTGTTTATGAGTGCAACAAGAGGTGCAAGTGCAACGTGAACATGTGCACCAACCGCCTGGTGCAGCACGGCCTCCAGGTCCGGCTGCAGCTCTTCAAGACCCAGAACAAAGGCTGGGGCATCCGTTGCCTCGATGACATCGCCAAAGGCTCCTTCGTCTGCATCTACGCAGGTGGGAGCTCACCTGGCACCTTGGAACCTCTTCCTTGGGAAAGGGGCGGCCACGGATGGGAATGGAGCTGGGGAAGGGGCTGGAGCAGCAGGAGAAGGGTGTGGAGAACTGAGGAAGCTGGGGGGGCTCAGCCTGGAGAAAAGGAGGCTCAGGGGGGACCTTGTGGCTCTGCAAGTCCCTGCCAGGAGGGGGGATCCAGGGAGGGTCGGGCTCTGCTCCCAGGGAACAGGGACAGGAGGAGAGGGAACGGCCTCAAGTTGCACCACAGGAGGTTTAGGTTGGATCGTTGGGAAAATTTCTCCGTGGAAAGGGCGGTGAGGCCCTGGCACAGCTGCCCAGGGCAGTGCTGGAGTCCCCACCCCTGGGTGAGTTCAAAGCCCTGTGGATGTGGCCCCTTGGGGACACGGCTCAGTGGTGACCTTGGCAGTGCTGGGGGGACAGTTGGCTCGATCCTGGGGGCTTTTCCAACCTCCATGACTCCCTGATTCCAAAGCCCAGCACAAGGGGCATGAAGCTCTTCCTGTGCCTGTTTTGGGGGCAGGAAGGTGAAAGCTGAGCTGATGAACTCGCCCGGCGCTGGCACAAGGCGGTGCAGAGCCCTCGTGGTGGCACTGCCAGTGTCACAAGACGTGCCGGGCCCCTGAGCTGTCCCTGGGGTGACCCAACCTCAGCCCAGCCCTGCTTCCTCCTCCAGCAGAGCCCTGAAATGCAGAAGTTGGGCAGGGGTTGGCGTTGGCTCTGAAATGAAGCCGCCCACGGGCAGGGCTGGAGCTGCTGCTGCCCTGGTTCCGTGGCTGGGGCGTTCCCTCTGTGCCCCGCCGTCACCTCCAGCCCCTCCAGGGCTCTGTGGGAGCTGCTCTGGAGAGATTTCTGGGGTGAAACCCTTGGTTTTAGGTCAGCCCCATGCCTCGGGTTTGTGTTCTGCCGAGTATTCAGGGATACGTTATCCTTTCCCATCCCAGCTCCGGAATAAGGCGGTGTCATCCCTGTTTTCTCCTCAGCGAGCTTTGGAGAGGATAAGACAAACTCGCAGGGAGTGTCATCCCTGGGAAAACTCACCCTTAGTCTGGGAAAACTCACCCTTGTCCTCCTGTGCCCCTTAGGGAAGATCCTCACGGACGACTTTGCCGACAAGGAGGGGCTGGAGATGGGCGACGAGTATTTCGCCAACCTGGATCACATCGAGAGCGTGGAGAACTTCAAGGAGGGCTACGAGAGCGACGCCAAGTGCTCCTCGGACAACAGCGGCGTGGACCTGAAGGACGACGACGAGGAGGAGAACACGGGCACGGAGGAGCCGGAGGAGTCCAACGAGGACAGCTCCGACGACAACTTCTGCAAGGACGAGAGCTTCAGCACGAGCTCGGTGCTGCGCAGCTACGCCACGCGCCGCCAGACGCGCGGCCAGCGCGACGGGGGCCCCTCGGAGGGCACCTCCAAGGACTCGGGGATCGCCCGGCCCCTCGGCCACGACGAGGCCCTGGGGGCCCCCTGCAAGCTGCCGGGGTCGGATGAGACCTCCAAGAGCAAGGTGGCCTCGTGGCTGAGCTCCAACAGCGTGTCCGAGGGTTTCCAGGACGGCGCCAGCGCCTTGTCCTTCCGGCTGAGCGAGGCGGGAGACGCCAAGGCTGTGAAGGTGGAAAACCCCGGAGAGAGGGAGAAGGGATGTGTTTCCATCCCAGGGGAGCTGAACAGAGAGATAAAGGCAGCCAAGAAAGAGGTAAGAGAGGGATGTGGGAATGGGAGAGTCGAAGGCACCGAGGAATGATGGAAGGGAGGGATGAGCAATTCCATAGGAAAACCAGGGGGTGTTCCGGAAGGGAGTGATTTTACCCTCTGCCTCTTCCGCCCCCGCAGGAACCTGAGGAGCCACCCAAAACCACCGGGTAAGATTCCTACCATCCTGTTTTCCCCTCCCTGCCCACCCTGTGGGCGCTCCCCCTGGACACCCAGGCGCTGAGCCCGTGCTGTGCTGGCCCCTAGGCTGAGCGCCCTGGGAAGGAGGTACGGGTACAACCCCTGCCCCCCGAAGCTGGAGGGCATCCGGCGCCCCGTGAGCCGCACGGCGCTGCTGCAGAGCCGGCGCCGCTCCCTGGCCCTGCCGCCCCACGCCGAGGTAAGGGCACCCACCCCGGGGCTGGCTCTGCCCCCTGCAAGGGGCTCCACGGGGCCCTGGACCTCAGCTGGGCCGGGTTGCTGTTGCGTCCTGTTCCCGGCTGAACGCGGGGCTGGTGGGGGCCGTTGCGATTTGCTGGGGGGAGGTTGGTTTCCTTTGGGTTGTGGGGGGCGTTTGGTGGCTCTGGAAGGCCAGAAGAACAGGAGAGTGGGGGGTTTGGGGGTGGAGCACCTTGGTTTTGCACGCGGTGCTTGGCACGGCCGTCCTTGGGACAGCCCTGGGGTTTTTTGGGGTTTTCTGCCTTCCTTTCAAGTCCCAGAGCGCTGAATGTTCCAAGATCCCAAGCTCTGGCATTTTGGCTGCTGCAGAACTCCCCAATGCCCCCCAAATCCCCCAGCTGTTCCAGACACCTGTGGGATGGGGTGTCCCTCCCTCCCTGTTCCCATCGCTGTCTCCCGGGTGGGATCCCCTTCCAGAGGGTGTCCTGGAGCACAGAGGGGGCGTGTGCTGGGGGAGAGCACAGCGTTCCTGGGCGAGAGGCAGGCTGGGCTGCGGCTCAGGAGCTGTTCCTGCCCCCAGGACGTGCTGACGCTGTCGAGCAGCACCGACAGTGACGGTGAGAACGGGCAGGTCCCCGCGGGACAGGCCCCGGGCACCGCCAACGACAGCGACGACATCCAGACCATCTCCTCGGGCTCCGAGGAGGAGGAGGCAGAGGACAAGAAAAACCCCTCGTCCGGGTCAGGTGAGAGGGCAGGCGAGGTGTGAGGGTGGGGAATTGTGGCTGGAGAGCACCAGGAAGGGCTCGTGAGGCCGCACTGGTGCCGGGCCCGATATCCCAGGGCTGAACCTTCCCCGTGTGGTTTTCGAGGCAAAACCGCAAAAACCTCATCCTCGAACCCGGGTGTTTTTGGGTGTTGTGAGGAAGCAGCCGGTGGGTCTGCAGGGTGGGCAGGGTTGATTCCAGGAGCCACCCCGGGGTGGTGGTTTGGAGGGCAATGGAACCAACCCCCGCGTCCCTGCGGGGTCGGTACCCCCGAGCGGAGCAGGAGGGGGTGACGAGCAGGCCCCGGGCGTCCCCTCCCCTGGCATCTCCCGCCTCGCGGCAGGTCCCGTGAAGAGGCAGGTGGCTGTGAAATCCACCCGAGGCTTCGCCCTGAAATCCACGCACGGCATCGCCATCAAATCCACGCCGCTGGCCGACGGCGGGGAGAGCGCGGGGCCCGTGCGCAGGAGCACGCGGCAGTTCTACGACGGCGAGGAGAACTGCTACATCATCGACGCCAAGCTCGAGGGCAACCTGGGCCGCTACCTCAACGTGAGCCTGGCACGGGGGGCGCCTCGGGGGGGTCTCTCTGCTCCGTGGGGCGGCAGTGGGAGCGGGAGGGCTCCCTCGTCCTTCCAGCCCTGTCACCTGTGACTCGGCTCGGCCTGTGCCAGCAGGATCCCGCTGGATGTGGAGGGGCAGGGCCAGGAATGCTGCTTGTTTGCGAGGGCAGCCCTGGGCCGGCTGCTCTGCCTCCCTCCCTGGCAGCAGCTCAGCCCGGCCCTCTCGCTGTTACAGCACAGCTGCTCCCCAAACCTCTTCGTGCAGAACGTCTTCGTGGACACCCACGACCTTCGCTTCCCCTGGGTCGCCTTCTTCGCCAGCAAGTGAGTCCTGGAGCCCCCACAGGAGCTGAGGGTTCCTGGGGCTTGGTGGGGCCCGTGGCCGGGGCTGCCTGTTCCCTGCTTTGGGTGGCCCAGTTTCACCCCACCCTGAGCAAACCTTGGGGGTGAGCCAGGTGAGATTCTCCCCCTCGTGCTGGAGATCCCGGTGTGATTTCTGTCGGTTCTGGGCCTTCCCCGACGTTCCTCTGGGAATTCCCACGGGAACGATTCATCAGGAGCTTTGCCCCTTTGCTCTCCAGCTGCTTCACCCTTGTCCCGGGGGCAGCCAGAGAGGTCACGGGGAGTGTGGCTGCCCCTTCCACCCTGCGGTTTCCCCCCTTGTGCTGGAGCTGCCTCCGTGTGTTTCCCTTTGCCAGGAGGATCCGGGCGGGCACGGAGCTGACGTGGGATTACAACTACGAGGTGGGGAGCGTGGAGGGCAAGGAGCTGCTGTGCTGCTGCGGGGCCATCGACTGCAGGGGCCGCCTGCTCTGAGCCCACCCCGCTGCCCCCGGCCTGGTGCTCGCTTCCCTCAGGGAGGGGAAACCTCCTCGGGAGGCTCAGAGTTCTCCTGTTCGCTTGGGAAGTCACGGATGTGGAGCAGGAAGGGAATCTGGCTGTGCTCAGGGGGGATCCCCAACCCCTCGGGCCTCTCCCACCTTCCAGAGGCTCCAGTTGTCACAAGTCTCCCCTCAGGAAAGGAGCTTTTCCAGCTCCCCACCAAACTGAAGGCACAAACCCTCCTTCCAGCAGGAAACACTTCCCAGGACTTCCAGGAAGTGCTTCGTGCTCGGGACTGAGGCCTTGGGAGTGGGAGGGAGGATAAGGATGGGAGAGGGATTCCAGGAAGACAGGACCAATCTGGATTTACGTGACATGAATCTGTGAGCTGCTGTTGTAAAGAGTCTTTGGCTTTTTTGATTGTTAAAAAAGCAATAAACTCCCGGGGGTTTTTCTACTAAAAATCACCTGCCACGGCCCTCGCACCCAGCAAAGCCCTGGGAGAGCAGCTCTGAACCATTTCCATCCTCCTGCTTTCCCTGGGGTCTGCAGGGAAAACGCCAGAGGCGGATGGGCCTGGGAGCAAGGATAAGGAGCTCCCACATTTTCACCTTTCCTTCACCTTCCCTCAAAACAAACACTCCTCCAACCCTCCACTTGGGAAAACGAACCAGAAACCGGTTGGGATTTTCTTAAGGAAGCAGATGAGCTGCAGCTTCCCACCTCCACTCCCCCCCGAGCGTCCCTGCAGGCTGGAAATGCAGCTGGGCTTAAACTGCTGCACTGAAGAGGCGGCTGGGACAGCCTTAAACCCGACTCGGGCACCTGGAGGGTGGGTGGGGCAGCCCAGCCCGGCCGCTGGACACAAATCCACACGGAAAATCACGGGCTTTTGGCAACAACACCCCGTTCCAAGTGCTGCACTTGGGGTTTTCTGCCTGGGGGAGGGGGAGGGCGGCTCCCTGGTTCAATAAACCACCTCGGAAAGGGGATAAAAAAGGCAAATCTTTGCAAACTGGGATCAAACCTCCCGTTCTGGCCGTGGAAAACCCAGATCCAGGGGGTCCTGGAGGGGATTCCAGCCATCCCAACCCAGCCCAGCCCCAGCTCCCACAGCTCTGCACAAGGGAGGCTTCTTATTTTCCTGCTAAACAACCTCTTTTTTTTTTGTAAAATAAAACCTTTCTGGGGCCTCCTGGAGCTCCAGTTCCATCCTGAGCGTTCACCTGAATAGNGATTCCAGCCATCCCAACCCAGCCCAGCCCCAGCTCCCACAGCTCTGCACAAGGGAGGCTTCTTATTTTCCTGCTAAACAACCTCTTTTTTTTTTTGTAAAATAAAACCTTTCTGGGGCCTCCTGGAGCTCCAGTTCCATCCTGAGCGTTCACCTGAATAGAGGCTTTGTCATCCCAGCGGGGCCGTGGCTCCTCAGGAACCCAAACCCAGCCTGGCCTTGGACACTTGGGCAGCTCTGAGGAGGAAAAAACCATAAAACCCATGAAAACCCCTCAACTCTGCCCGTTTTTAGCACCTCCCAGAGGGGGCTGTGCCAAAATAACCCCCCCTGTGCCCTCGTGCCACCCACAGAACGCGCCCAAATCCTCCAGGGCTTTGGTTTTGGTTTGGTTTTTTTTACCCAAGTTTATTAGTTTTTTTAATATATTTAACCTTTTATTTATTCTTTTCTTTTTTTAAAAAACGGTAACAACAAAACACGTTTTGGTCTGACATTGGTTAATGGTCCTTGTTCCCCCCACCCCTCCACGCTGGGCTCTCGCAGCATCCCGGGCGGACGTGGGACACGGAGCCAAGCCCGGCTCCTTCTGTCTTCCAAATAAATAGAAAGGAAAGAAAAAAAGGAAAATCACTTGGAAGTTTGTCCTGTTACAGCCGGGGAAGGGACTGGGAGAGGCCACGGAGAGGGAGAGACTCGAAATCCATTCGCAGAAGAGAAATGAGGGGATTAAACCTCCGTGAGGCACCGAGAGTGACTCAACCCCGCAGCGTCCTTCCCCAAGTGTCATCCCATCATTGAGGCACTAGAACTCCCCGGAATCCCCACTCCCCCCTCCCGCTGCTCCGGAGCAGGGAGCCAGCTGGCTTCTCCAGCCGGACACGGCTCAGGGAAAGGGCCTTTCCCCCTCCCCGGTGAAGGAACGGTTGGGAAAAGGGGGAATAACGCCGGGCTGGAGCCCAGCGAGGCGCCGGGGCCGAGCTCCTTGGGGCAGAGCCCTGGGCTCCGAGGGGCCGTGGGAGGGAAGGAGCCTCCCGGTGGGATCCCGCGTGGATTAAGGCAGCAGGTGAGCGTGGGTGGGACCGCGGCGCCCTCGGGCCGGGGGCGCTCAGTCGGTCTTGCGGTGGTTGTTGTTGAGGACGGGGTGGCCGTTGCACAGCGGCCCGTTCTTGGCCTCCTCCTCCTCCTCCGAGTTGTCCGTCTCCTCGCGGTCGCTCCTCTCGTCCTCCACCACCTGTGGGGACGGGGAAAGGGGGTTATTCAGGCAGCAGCCCCCACCCCATCTCCCTGCCGTGCCGCAGCTTCCCCACGGTGGATCCTGCCCACGGTGGATTCTCCCCATGGTGGATCCTCCCCATGGTGGATCCTCCCCACTGTGGTTCCTCCCCACTGTGGTTCCTCCCCACGGTGGATTGTCCCCACGGTGGTTTCTCCCCATGGTGGTTTCTCCCCACGATGGTTTCTCCCCATGATGGTTCCTCCCCATGGTGGTTCCTCCCCACGGTGGTTTCTCCCCACGGTGGCTTCTCCCACCAGTGGTTCCTCCCCATGGTGGATTCTCCCCATGATGGTTTCTCCCCATGGTGGATTCTCCCCACGGTGGATTCTCCCCATGATGGTTTCTCCCCTTGGTGGATTCTCCCCTCGGTGGATTCTCCCCGGGAAGCCAAAGGCAGGCGGGATTTGGGATCTGAGGGTCTCCCTCCACCCCAGCCCCCCCTTGCTGACCTTTCCAGTTATGAACTTCTGGGCCATGCGGATGATGAGGTAGGCCCAGAAGATGTGCAGCGACTGCAGCACCACCATCATGAAGTTGAAGAAGTAGTAGCCGAAGAAGGCGGGGTAGAGATCCAGCGGATAAACCACCGTGCAGTGCATGATCCTGCCGGGAAAAGCCACCCCCGTCACGGGCAGGAACCAGCCTCCCACCCACCCTGGGACCCCCAGCCCGTGCCTCGGGTCCCTCCCACCCCACTGCCCCGCAGAGCTCACCAGAAGGGCAGGATCACCAGGCGGGTGATGATGAAGACGGCGGCGAAGACGATGAAGATGTTGTTGCAGGTGTTTCTCCACCCGGCGTA
>VWZF01005893.1:0-12616 GCA_013396755.1 Sclerurus mexicanus
GCTCTTCCAGGTGAAGAAAGTCATCTGCCTATGATTGTCAAAGAAACATAAATGTGTGATGGTTTAAAAGCATGTCATGGGTGAAAGAGAGAGAGAATCTTTTCTGGCTTGTACAATTTGAGGAGCAAACACGAGTGTTTACCCTGTGCCAAAATCTGCCCACATAAGCAGATCAGGGGCTTTTTTTTTTGTTTTTGGTTTTGTTTTAATGTTGTTCTGGAAGGTCAGAGACTATTTTGTTTGCTGCAGGTTTTTTTATTGCTTAGTGAAGCAAAGTTCACAGGACCCAGAGTAATGATCTGATTTCCAACTTTTCTTCATTTTTCCGTGTGCTTAGTTAAATATAACTGTGGTAGTCTCAGTTTTGAGCAAATAAGCTGTAACTTCTAAATAAGCAATAAACTCCTTTGTCCACAAAAAAAAAGGTAACTTCAGAATTACTGATATTGACATGCGGAAAAAGACCCCACAACTGGGTAGTTGTAGAGAAGGTACATTTATTCAGCGCTGGGTGCATGGGGGATTTGTCCACCAAAAACATGCACACCCTCCTGTGCTTACAGGTTTGTTTAAAAACAGTTGAAACATGCATATTCATTATTTCTTTATACATATTCATTATTTTCTTAGAANTATAAATGGTATGAAATTACACAAGAACTGTTTACATCCTGAGTGTTTGCATTATGTGCCCTGAAAATTCACTGTGCAGCTGTTTGGGGTTCTGCCTCTGGACATCTTCATTTGCAAGAACTGTGTCACCTCCTGTAACTCTCACTGCTCTCATAGAGTCTGAAGCAGAAATTTGGGGTTAGACACACCCAGTGTGCAAATGCAGTGTTAAGGGTAGCTGACCTTTTGTGTTGTATATGTTTCAAAACAGTGCTGAAGGATTACTCTGTTGTAGTTTGTTAGGGCTGAATCATGAATTTTAGTCTCCTTGCTTTGTCAGGGGCATTTTTATTTGTATCTTTTTACAATTATATCCCACTGTCTTATTTGCAAAAGAAATAATAATTCTCTACCTGATAAGGGTATGAAGGCTTTTCTTATGTTGGTGGATTCTTTACTGGGGATGTATTTATGATAAACTCTTAGCAAAATGGAAGTGTAACAGTGTGAACTGTATCAATTTGAGTATGTGTTAATGCCAGCCAGATACAGGACAGTCAGCCATTTGCTGCAAGGTTATGTGGCCCATGGATATATTGCATAAACTGCCCTCTTTATCCTAATAGGTCCCCACTTTGTTTGGGTGTGAGAGTTGGAGAGAGGTTAAATATTGGCCCAGCTTCCTCTGTTGTGTAAACATGCTTTTGTGCCGGATATTCTGAGCCTCTTGTTCAGAGTCCTGTTTGGTACTGTTGAACCTCTGCATATATACAATAGTGAAATGGAAGTATGTGAGGCAGCTTTTATAACATTTATATTGATTAAAACTTTCTAAACTGGTTTTTGTGCTTATTTACATAGTGGAACTTGTAGAAAAGCTCAGCAATCAATATTGCCATAAGAAAAAGACACGTAGTTTAGTTTTCTCAATCATTTTTCCTACTTACACTGGATAATTTAATTTATAAAACATATAACTGGTAAAGTAAAATAGCTGAAGTAAACAACAGTTGCCTATTTGACTTGCGGTTCCTTTATTTAGTAGTGATGGCTTCTTTACACCTTTGATGCCTTACATCTGTGTACTATTGAACAAAATTACTAATATTTGATGTAGGGTTCAGGACTTCATCTGAAATCAGTGGACCTTTGACTATTTAGGGAGAAAATTTGCCCTTTGTCAAAATTATCACTGACATATCCCCTAGGAGGAATTTCAAGCATGGAAATGGAGGAGAAGGAGTTATACCTGTTGAGGACAAACAGAGTATCTCCTCTGCATTGTAACTTATTGCTAATTGTCCTGGGTTTGCTTTTTTGGAGGGTGTAGGATTTCTTGGACCTTGTGGCAGACCTCAGTTCCACACTCTGGAAACAGCTTTAAATTCAGTGAACTGTGAGTCATTGCATGTGAAAGAAGATGTCCCAGAAGAGACCACAAATAGAAGCAACTCTGGGGCAATTCCATCAAGTACCAAATGGAATCCAAAAAGGACCACGTGGGTTTCTGCTCTTTCTAGAAATGTTATCACAAACTGCTCAGAGCAATTTCAACAGCTGACTTTATTCTTTTTTTAAGCTTAATCTATTTCTGACTCCTAAAGATGCAGAGTGAAGTTGCAAAATTTTTTTTAAAGTCATTTTGGCACTAGGTTGTTACTGAAAAAAAAAATTTGATTTTTGTCGTATTCCCCAATAAATTGGTACCACTACTCCACTTTTAGCAACCAGTTATCAGGCCACACTCTGCAATCAGAAAATCTGTAATCAGATTCTTTTGAACTCTTCCACAAGTCTTGTCACAGCACCTTTCTTTCACTACATGATTTCTGCCTGCACAAACACAATTTAATATTGAATTTCATTGAGATTAGCGAGTGTAATATTGCTTGATGAGCTGCCAGATAGGCATGTGTAGATACCTCAGGTGAGATTTGATCTGTTGCTGCTAAACTCTCATTTGTCTGAGGTTTTCACAATCCATTCTTCCTGCACTTATGGCATTACCTTAGCTGATAATTACTTCACTCATCATGCACAAAGCTATGTTGTTTTCCTTAAAGGTGATACATCAGCTTCATCCAGCTTAACTTGCAGACCTGCAAGGTAATGAACCGTATGCTTCTAGTTGTTTCCTTGAAGTTCTTGTTCTAGTGATTTCCTCTCAATTTCCACTTTTCAATTACAACAATTTGGAAATACTTGATTTCAGTAGCTGTACTTTTAGGGTTTTGCATTTAGTAAATTTTACCTGTTGGGCATACCTGTTCCCGCTTCCTTTTCAGATGAATGTACAGCATCAGCAGTTGCATATCTGTGCAATGATTGTGTCTGACTTCCAAAAATATTTTAAGATCTCTGTGCAAAATATCACAGAGGTATACTTTGTACTGTGTTATGTTCTATAGACAAGACAAAAGGAGAGGATATAGTTTAATCATTAGAAATCCTGGACTGAGAGGCATTTCTTCAGGTTTCTATTCTTGGTTTTAATGCTGACTTACCATGTGACTTGTGAAAGATACAACCTTTGCATGCCCCTGCCTACCCCCAGATAAAATTAATACTATTATTTCTACTTCTCAAGTTTTGTCATTAAAAAGACTACACTAGTCTCTGTCTCAAGCCCTGTCCGATAGCCTGATAGCCTGTTAAATATAAAGCTCAGCTATAAGAGTTCATTTTTATCCCTTTTCATTCTCATCCCTTAATGGCACAGCTTTTACTTACTGGAGTACTGGCTCATACACCCAGTTAGTGATCTCTCACTACTACATTTCAATAAACCAACGGAACTATAAATCAGATGAATGAGGGTTTTAACCCCAGGAGAAATCACATCTTTGGCGTATGCCCTATGAAATAAGCAAATCACCCTCACAAGCAATTCTGGTAGCTGTAAACTTCAGCTTCAGAATCAAAGGAAATAACATACTA
The DNA here is from genome assembly GCA_013396755.1 of Sclerurus mexicanus. Classification (NCBI taxonomy): domain Eukaryota; kingdom Metazoa; phylum Chordata; class Aves; order Passeriformes; family Furnariidae; genus Sclerurus; species Sclerurus mexicanus. The sequence continues at coordinate 3,550 of VWZF01005893.1, forward strand.
CCTGAACTTAGTATTTTTGACCTCCCTAATCCAGACACACCAGATTTTGGTGGTTGCAGATAAGGAGAATGATGAAAATACCAGAGCACCAATTAGTGGAGATTTTTGTGCATAATTTTGTGAAGTGGTCATGTGCCATGTTGCGTAAATGATGTATTTGGGTTAGACAAAACTGTGACAACTGTGTTCCTCTATGGTCCATGCATTCCATACATAAGCCATGTGAGCAAGTTTTGTTTCTGCAGGAGTTAAAAATAATGCACTTATGCAACTTGTAAGTCGTATAGATTTACATATGCATGAGACAAAATCTTTTTTCCCCCCTGCTTGTGTAAGTAGACCACCTAGAAACAAAATGGACCTCGGCAGAATTTGGCCCAAATGTGCACCTGTGTTATCCCTCTTCTTTACAAGACAACTCTCACAGGAAATGTGAAAGCTCTCTGGAAATTCTTACTCTTGAAGATTAAGTACAAGCTAGTGTTGACAGTGCTGTTGGATTTGTACTGTTCTTCTCTGCAAGTTTCTAATCTTCAAAATAAAAAATGAAAAATGGAAGTTCCTAAAAGCTGGAGCCAAAAGAGCAAAAGACAGTTTTGAGGTTTAAGTGATACTTGGGCTAAATTTAACAGTGGAAGAAACTCAGCTTTGTTAGCTACATCTTCATGTGCAGAGACTGCAAGATTTCAACTGAAAAAGTAGCATTATCAAATTAAAAAAAAAGGAATAAAGAAAAAAAAGTAAAAATATTTTATCAGACACTGCTGCAGCAACAGATTTCCACAAAAAGCTGGAAAAAAGTGCTGAAAAGCCACATATTCGTTCCTCAGCTTTGTGCATCTGCTAAAAAATAACATTCAAGGGGGAGACATTAAAAAGCTAATCAAACAATCAAAAAAATTAAATAAAATTTAATATATGAGCGAGTATGTCTGATGAAACAACCTGGCGAAGGAACCAGAAGTTCTTTGTGTTAGCTCTAAGCCTGATACATATTCTCTGAGTGTTCCTGGAATGAGTGCTTATACTGATATAAAGATGAGTGAGGCACAGAGCCTAATGACATTATTTATTCTAATAAAAGGCCTGCTTTGCTGAGAGGGTAAATACCTATTAGAGATGAAAGCTGATGCCAAGACTTCTACTGGCTCTACTTCTAGCAGAATTTTCCTCATCACCTTGCCAGTGCAGGTAGCAGAAGATTACAGTCAGGTTGCTTCTCACTGGTTTTGTTTCTAATCTTTAAGTCAGGCTGTGGTCAGAAGTTTAATGCAGAATTAAGATTTCTTTCTTTGCCCTGAATGGCTTGCTTTTACTATCCACCTTTATGTACCTGTTGGCAGCCTGCCTGCTTCAGCAGGTTCACCTGGGCATGAAGTCTGTAGAGAAGCAGGTGAGGATCACTCAACACAGTCCATCCTGGTGCTTGCTGCTGGCATTCTCAGGCTGGAGTCGCAATGGTGTCTTGAGCTGCTAAACCTGATTCTGCAGTGAATAACTCATTGCTTTATGTAGATCATAGGTAAATCCTTTTTTAAGCACCTTTTCTTATTAATGGTGCCAGTGGCTTACGTCTAGTATGCTCTATTATGTTCTCTCCTGTTTGACCATAGCTATATTGGTATACAACTTCATACATGTTCTGTTGAAGTAGTACAGGATGTAACCTTTACTTTTTGTCTTCCAATAAATTCCAAAATTATTCTTCCAGCTACTAGCCCTTCAATTTTTTTAATATTTCCTTTTAAAACATAGTGCGTTATTCCAGAAGAATCTCTGTGATATACTGTACTCAGAGACAAAATAACGTCTTTTTTCCAGTTGTGTTACTTTCCAGTAAAGACTGGGCTAACATGTACAGCATGGAGGATTCACATTTGGGGAGTTTTCTACAGTAATTTAGATAGTCTCTACTTTCTAAAACACAGTCCATCATTCTGAAAATATTCATGTTATGTTCTTAAATGCATAGTTTTACATGGCTTCCAAGAGAAATGGTTCCTAAAATGCAAGCTGGAGCTTAAATGTGGCTGTATATGCAAAGAAAAACTAATTCCAGAAAGACAAAAATATTGTCTCAAATCCAAAGAGCTTGAGACAGGAAAGTTTCTATTATTCTTCCTGAGAAATTAGAGCACATTCACATTTAAAGCTTTTCTCAGAAGCTTGTTCTGAACTTCTTGGAAAGAACTCAGAAAAGTGGGACAAATAGCATTTCTTATGATTCTTCAGTCTTTTAGAATGGGCAATATTATTTAAACTATTTAAAAGAAAATAATTGCATTAATCCAGTAGAGGTGCATACCTATGTGTAATAAATCACAACTGACCGCAGCTTTGCTAATCTTAATTACTTTTTATAAACTTACAAGAAGTAGTCCATGAGGTTCTGAGGGGCCTGCAGACCACTATGGGGAAAAAAACTCTGACTTGTCCTATTCTGGGATTTATACTGTAGCACAGTAGCAGGCACATGCTATTTAGATAATACAGAACAACTAAGTTTCCAGTCAGTATTGAAAATTAATGCCCCTGGAAGCTCACGGGTAAGGTCATAGGTGTATGAATGTAACTCTGCCAGTAAGTGAATTATTATCAGGTAACGTGATGTGGTGTGTTGCATGGACGATCACAGGTGCCTGATGGCTGTACCAAGAAAGGCAAAAAGCTAAGGCCCCAATCTTTCAAATATGAATGGCATCAATGGAGCTGCTTCTGATTAGGCTGCTGATGTACAGAAATCTATGCCAACAGGTATTTTTTCAGGTCTAGATGCCAAGGCAAGTGCAAGTGAATGTAGAGAAAGTGTGTGTTTTCATATTTTCATGTAGTGGAAAACAAGGTGATCAAAGCCTCAGGCTCTAAAATATGAAGGTGCTCCAGGCTATTCTGTGAGTAAAACCCTGTTTGATTTTTCACAGTGAAAAAATATCCCTGGGTGGGGGGATGTTTTTGTAGTAAAGTACAACTTTTTAGGATGTGCAGCAAGGTTTCATTATTGGGTGGGTGGGTAGGTAGGTGGGTCAGACAGCACGATGAATGACTCAGTTTACATGGATGAGTAACGACCCAATTCCTCTGCTGAACTAAGGTAGTCTTTGGCAGACTAATATTGCTGTGTAGGCTGCATTAATTTGTATTTGCATACTATGGGGATTACTTTGCACAGATTGCCTTAATTCTGTGTCTGACCTTAAGCTGAATCTTCTCTGTAGTGTTTATTACGTCAGACTATATTTGCTCAGGAATTCTACTCAAAAGGGGGAGTTCTTCACTCAGGGAGCACAGGTGCATGGTGTGAGGTAAAGCAATTTATGTGGAAAAATAAAAAAATCTGCATTCAAACACGCTTTTTTGATAATGGGAAATTTAGTATATAATTTGGTGCCAATTTAAGATAATTTCCTTTCCTGCTAGAAAGATGTGAACTGAACAGCAGTATGCATTGTCTTTAGTCTTTGAGAAGTATCAAAGTTGAGGAGCCAGAGGTATAACGCTGGGGGCTGAGAACAGGGCGCGTGCAGTTTTATTCTTGCCCCGGCAATTCCGCGCTGTACATGTGGCCACAGCGTTTAACTCTTACATGTCCCAGTTTCTATGCCTGACAGATAGTGACTGATGCATTCTGCATAGGGAGCCAGTACAGCACTAGAATTTCTGCTTGTAAAATCTGCTTAAGAGAAGAGTTAATGTCTGCAAGGTAAGGCCAGCAGTGCCGCGGGCGGGACCGAGTGCACTCACGTCCCAGCTGCAATCCGCGCAACGTTGCCTCCCATCTGCATTTTCGAGCCCGCTCGAACACAAGCGAGGAGGCGGCCGCGCAGCCCGGGCTCGGGGAGCGAGGAGCGGCAGAGCTCCACGCCGTGCGCCCAGGCCTGCCAAGAGTTATCGTTGGCTGCCCCGGGGCCGCCACCGCCTCCCCACGCCGGCGCTGCGTTATTACTATTATTTCCCCTCCTTCCCTCGCCTTTCAGTTTTGGCAGGGGATTAAAGCAGCTCCCCCCTGTGGCAGCAGTGACCCAGAACCGAGTTTGATTCACAGAGTCCTTCCTCCATAACAAGTACAAACGTCAGTCAGAGGGAGCGTGTGCGTGCGTGTGTGTGTTTGTGTTTTTGTGTGGCGCGGGGACCCCCTCTCCGCGCCCGCTGCTCAACACCGCGCCGAACTCATGCGGCGGCCCCGAGCCCTCCGCGCAGGGGGAGCTCGGCCGCGCCACCCGCCCTCGCCGCCGCCGCCGCGCCGCCGCCAGCAGGTAACCGAGCCCGCCGCAGCGCCAGCCGGGGGAGCTGCCAGCACAGCCATATTTGATGGAGGTTTTTTGTCGCTCCGGAGGCGGCGGGAGAGCAGTTTTGTGCCGAAGGTCGCTGCCTAGTGGAAATAAGATAGTACGTCATTAATATGGCGCCAAGAGCCGTGCGGCTCCGTAGGGGCGAGGGGAGGCAGACGAGTTGCGGCCCCGCTATCCCACAAGCAACTTGTGCGGGGCTGGCGCGGGCGGAGGCAGGAGGGCAGGCTGCTCTGCCTCTCGGCGCAGCGGGCCGGTGTCAGGCAGGGGCGGCCGCCTTTTTGTTCCTGTGCGGGCAAGTGAGGACCGCGCAGCTCCCCAGGTGCAGCGGACAAGTGAGCTGCCGCCGTGCCGTGGCGTGCATTGCCATACCATGTCGTGCATTGCCGTGCCGCTCGGCGCCGCGCCTCGGGCATCGCTGCGGACTGTGCCGCGGGGACGCCGGGGGGCAGCGCCACTCATCACCCGCCACGGAAAGTAAGAAGCGTTGGAGCAACTTGGTAGCCAGATGCCAATGGCAGGGCGCAGGTCCTGCTCAGCTGCTGATGTGTAGGAAGGGGGCGGGGGAAGCCATGACCACTGTCTGTCACTGTGTCACCCACAGGTCCACGACACCCATCGCCTTTCGCCGCAGGCGGGGACCGTGTGCATGGGAGAGGAGTGGTTTGTTTGCAATGTAGCTTTGTAAGTTACACTGACTCTCCCCGGCCCGGCGCACTTGGCTTTGGCTTGTAGAAAAAAAAATCCTTGGAAAGCATAAAAACTGCTCATCGGTGAAATCAGATAGAAGTTGCCTTTCGGAGCGAGGGAGCCGCAGCCGGTTTAGCCGCCTCCTCGACAGGCACGGTGGCTGCTCCACTGGAGGCGCCGACCGCCGGGCTGTCACAGGTGCCCCGGTCCCCCCGCAGCAGGCGCGTGGTGTCTTCGGTTGGAGAACAACTTGCCCGAGTCTCGAAGTGCACGTTTGAGAGTGGGAAAAGGCGGGGAAAGGCGTGCGTCGNTCGGTTGGAGAACAACTTGCCCGAGTCTCGAAGTGCACGTTTGAGAGTGGGAAAAGGCGGGGAAAGGCGTGCGTCGCTGCCCGGGCCCGCCGGGCCGCGGGGCAGCGCCCGGCAGGTGCACGGTGACCCCGCAGTGCCCGAACACCGTCCCGGGACCGGGAGGTGAATCGGGAGCGGAGCGAGGAGCGCGGTGCGAACGTCGTCAGGGCCCCGGGGGGCCCGGCCCCCTCCCGCCGTTCGGGCCGTGCCTGGGGCAGGACGCCGGGGCGAATCCGCGTGGCCGGGCTGGAGTTTGCAGGCGAGGGAGCGGAAACGCTGCCAGCGGTGTCGGGGTGCGAACGTAACATCGCAGGAGAAGGAGTGCGGGGGGCCGGCGGCGAACGCCCGAAGTTGCTCGGGCGGCAGTCAGGACTGTTCCACGATTTGGCTCTTCCCTCGGCGCCAGGCAAGCGGTACGGGTCTGGGCTGCGGCATTTTTGTGTAACGGGCCGGCCTGGCCTCCCGGAGAGGTGAGTGCAGGTCTAGCCATCATCGCACTTGCTCCAGTTACACAAATCCACCCTGATGGCTGCTGCCACCATGCCCGTCCCTGCGCTCGGTTAGTCGCCTGCTCAGATAGGATTATGGGGGTGGTATTTTATGTTTGTTTAGGTTTTTTGTTCTGTTTTGTTTTGCTTCTCCCTTAGCGCTCGCGCCCGCTCGTTCGTTCCCTATAGGGATTTCGGGGAGGGTGGAGGCAAAGGGTGTTTGTTTGTTTGCACCGCCTGCTGGTTGGTTTCGTGTGACAAGAGGTGAATATACAGTTTCCAGAACTGTCTGGGAGTGGGAGGAGAGACAGACCCAGAAAATGAATCAAGTCTCCTCCGAGCTACCGCTTGATCCGCCGTCGCGTCCCCCCCTCCATCACAGCGTGGCGATGGGGACGAGCGGGGAAGGTGCCTTGGCCGTTTTCGGCAGTGAGAGGGCTTTAGGGGAGAGGCAGCGGAGGCGAGGGCACCAAGTTTGATTTGCAGCCGGGGCCGGGCGGATTGGTGCGGCCGACGGTGGGGAGGAGCGGGAGTGGGAACCGGGAGGGCGGAGGGGGAGGAGGAGGCGAGCCGAGGCCGTACCGCTGGCCGAGAAGGTGCCACCCCCGTGGGGGAGGTGTAGCCCGGCGACACCCGGGCCAGGAGGTGGCTCCGTCTCCTTTCCCGGACGCCGGCCGTTCCCCGGCGGCGCTGCCGGGAACCCTCGGCTGACGCGGTGCGGACAATCGCCGCTGCGGATCGGGTTGGAGCTGAGATGGGATCGCTGCGGAAGGAGGAGGAGAGCCGCCCTCAGGGGCGCCCAGCCGGCCCAGGGCAGGCGAGCAGGGTGAGCGTGAGGCGCTGCTTTTGAATAGACTCCCAGAATCTCGTCTCCCACCTTCTGGATAGGCGGCCCCGAGCCCGCAGCCACTGGCGTGGCTCCGCACACCTGTGAGCAGTGCCTGCTTGCCGACCAACTTCTCCCTCCGTCTCTTTCCTGCCCTTCAGCTGACTGCTTTATTCTGAGAAAGTTTATTGGATTCACCCATAGGTGAGATCCAGGGGATCCTGAGACCTGTCAGTCACCCAGTAAAAGCGGCCATGTGTGACCTGGTCTGAGTGATTGTATGTAGGCGTTAAAAATAGAGTTTGTCTCCTTAGGTAGCCGTGAGGGAGTATTAGAAATTATGGTAACATTCAGCAACACGTTTTAATTGACGTTTTAATGTAAAAGGCTGAAAATGCTTTTATGCTAGCCCCATTTTTTAGGGAAAGATTTAGCTGTTACTTGGAATAATTCCCTTTTTAAGCAGACATTGTCTTTTAACTAAGTCAAAAGCTGTCCACACTTGTAAACCTAAAACCTTCATAAAAGTTGTACCAAAATATACTTGTTATGATTCTCTTTCTAGAGGTTTCTTGCATCCAGTGGGATACTGTTGAAACAGCAAGGGCTGTGCATTTTAGTGTCAGGATTTTCCTTCTGGCTTCAGATACCACTGGCTCCCTGCTTTTGAGCTATGTTTGATACATATGTTTAAAATAAAATCATAATAATAAACTCCCCTTTCCCCTCACAGCTGCAGATTTCCCTTCCAGCTTCTCTGGTTTCATTCCCAATTCACAGAATATAGTAAAAAAATCTTCAATCTTCCCTCAAATGTTTTCTCCATGTGGTTAGTACTGCTGCTTCATGTTCCTGTTTTCAGCTGGAACTGACTGAGCTGACCCCTTTTCCTACATGGAAGAGATGAACTGCGATGGGTTTAAGTTGTGTTGCATTAATTTGTGGAGCCCATTTGGTCTTTGCTCAAGATTTTGGACTGTCAGTTTAACCAACGCAGTTTGAAAATAATTTACTGCCACCGCCCAGGTAGTAAAGTAGCATTATGAGTTTGCTTGCCATAGGTGTGTAAATGAGCATGAGGATTCTTGAGAAGTGTTGGGCTGATACATCCAGATTGTGCTTCTCCCTTTCCTTATGAAATTTTGAATATGTGTACTGAAGTCAGTAGAAGTATTCCTTGTGGAGAACCCTCTTGTCCTTGGACCACACCTTTTTTGTGCTCCATAATACTGTAGTACTTAATTTAAGAACTCTTCTTGTATCTTTGTGACTATAAAATTTTGCTATCAAAGCTTTCATGGATGATGAAGAGGAATTTTTAAGTTTTAGGTGAATTTTAGTAGTAGAACGTACTTCTGATGCAGTTCCTTTTTTTTGTTTCAGGTTTGGGATAGAAGCAAAAAAGCTTGCCATGTCAGGTGCCAGTGAAGACTGGGGTGGTGTCATAAATAAGCTATTTAAAAGAAGCGCAGTAGTAGAGGCCAAATGTCTTCATCTACTATCCATTTTGTTAAGCTGTGTCACACTTCCATTTGTACAATAAGAATTTTGAAGTGATTTCTTATCTACTAGAGATAATTAGGTCTTAATTTCATTGCAGTTAGTAGGTTGCTTTCAGGAAAAGTCAGTTTTTCAGTTTGTCTTCAGGGTGTACATCTGTCATAATTCTAGTGTCTTCTCATTCTGTCTCTGCAGCTGTTCAGTACAGTTTGTTGTAGTGACACCCATTAATACTGTTACAGGTAATTGTCTGTCAGAGTTTGAATTATACACTCTCTTTACCCAGAGGCCTATACAGCCCTTAAAATATTTTAGTAAGAATTGTGCTACTTTAAAACCTTTAACCTGAGGAGGTAGATTTTTTCATGTGTAATTATTTTTTACAATCTGGTTCTGTTTAGCTATTTGCATAACAAAGACTGACACACTTTACATCCTTTTCTTTGATCGGCACTCTACTTGGGGTCAAATGAGTGAAAAACTGTGGTGTTCCTAACTATGTGGTATGTGGCACATAGATATACATGTGTGTGCTGCCATGCCAATTTATTGGGGTAGTGTCTGGATTTCTGCTCTGAGGAAGCTAGGAAAAAGGGTTTCATGTTTTCACTCTTGTCTGTACAACTTCTGGGGCTTTGGTGTGGAGAAAAAAGGAAGGGTCTTGATGTTGCTGTCCAGTGGGGTCTTTGGTTTTGTTGGTAGTTCTATCTCTTGCAGAGTTAAGAACAGAGTAGCATGGTAATACATACTGCAAAAAATAATAAATTTGCCGTACTGTGTCATGTTGCTGAGTCTGCCGTCAAATACTGGGAAGTAGACAGAAAAGTCTGTATTCCTGCCTGTATCTACTTATTTGTATAGACTTAGATAATAGTTGCTCACCTCCACATGGATATTTAAATCCAAATGTTGTTTTGTGGCTTTTGA
>VWZF01005897.1:0-11516 GCA_013396755.1 Sclerurus mexicanus
AGTCGTGACAGTTTGTGGGCAATAAGAGCAGAATGATGCACAGGACGTCCACCATCTGGAGAATCGAGCATGGTTCTGATGTTCCAACATGCTACTNATGCACAGAACTGGCCCCACCCTTTACTCTTAAGGTTCATCTGCCAGGGCCTAGCGAGCTTGGATGGTGACAGCGAATTCCTCAGGACGTAGGTTTGGTTTGAGTATCCTTCTCTTAGATGGATGGCCTTACAGGGCTAAGCAAGCTCCATCTGCCCAGGTTTGGAGTTAGAGTTGTCCTTCTCCTAGGTTGGTTGCTGGGGGGCTAGCGAGCCCATCCTGCCCACGGACACAGTTTGTCTGAGCCTTCAGTTGAGACCTGACTAGTATGGGAGATCCTACTGGAGGCATGTACCACTGCCAGTACAGCTTGCAACCTCATAAGGGCATGCAAGCTTCTCCCCCACAACAAGGGGGTGCCCATGGAGAATAACAATAGCATGCTATAGAATATTCTAAATTTCAAAAGACTACATAAGGTTGTAAATATTGACAAATACCAGAAAGACCAGGACTGCACATGTAGTTACTGTCTGCACAACACTCTTCTACTGTTTAAATTGAAAGTCAGTACCCTGTAGAACCTTTCCCCTATGGCTACTGCTTGTAGAATTTCCTCACTTCTCACACCGGTTCCCTGGCTTGGTGATCACATCATCTTGGAGGATGTCCTCCAATTCTCTGTTATGCCAAATCTACTCCTAGAAAAACAGACATTTTTCCACTGCTGTGGCAGAGATTTATTAGTGAACTGTGTCTTCTACACCTAGGTGAACTACATTCTACTTAAACAAAATTAGTCAAATTACCTACTTTATCTGCAGAAAAAAAGGCATATGAGTTTCTTATTTCAGTTAAAAACCATGAGAAAACAAATGTATATAATTAATAACTTTTATGCTTTGAAAACCTGTCTGAATTCAATATTCTCAACTTCCAAAACTTTAAATAGATTCCACTTAGATTTCCATTTAACTGCATTATTTACTAGCTTCCAGAACATTCCACCAAAATTTTTTCACTATTTTTTATATAACAACTTATAATTCCCCTCAGAGATAAATAATTTAATCTTTCTTGCTTTGTTTCTATGCATAAAGCTTTTTTTCTTTCATATTGGGGAACATTATGCATATAACCAATATGAAACTCAGAAAAATTTAAATAGCTGCAAGGGCTTCTTTTGAAAAAACCCCCAAAAACTAAAGACGAACAGCATTTTGTTAAAACACAGGTATTATACAGAATAAGCAGAAATAAATATTAAACAAGGCAACCTTATTATCTTACCAATTCGATGCCAGATAACTGAAGTCCAGTTCAAACTGACTCACTACATCTCCTCCTGAGGATGGAAGAATGAAAAACATAGCCCAACAAACTAAACATGTTAAGTATCTGTCATGGATAACATCGCTGATGAATCCATGTATGGCCATGCTACATGTATTCATATGGCAGATATTCCAGCTATATATTTAGAATGCACAAATGGTTCACCTGAAAGTATGCTGTACATTTGATACCTTCAGAGTATAAGAATAACGTATAATTTAAAATCATGGACTCCGTTTAAACCTTAGCATCCTTTTGTCTGCATTTGGGCTTTAATTCAACTGTCCATATGCCCTATCACATCTCCTGAAAAATGGAGCATGAAAGACAGGTATAGGAGGGCTTTCAACCTATGGGAGAGGGCAAGAATACAGTGTCCGTATGACCCATTCTTGGCTCCTGCATTGCACAGGCTAAGAGCCAGAATCACTCACTGTGGTTTTGAAGAGGACTAGTTATTCCAATAGAAGGATCTATGATTGGCAAACAGAAACATTACCAAAATCGCCAGCACTGTGAGCTTCCGAGTATGAACCATGAAAATCAATCTGGAGAAAGAGGAAAACAAGAGAAATGCCTGTTTCTTTCAATATGAGCAGAAACAAACTGTCCAAGTAGCCCTAATGTTTACAGGTCAAAGTCTGTGACATTGCGTCTCTCCAAATACCTGCCTGACACAGGGCTCTAGCTTTCCTCTTGTCCCTCCCTACCAGTCAAAAGCTAAGCTATCCATTCAAATAAATCCACTTGTATCAATAGATAAAATAATACAGACTTACTTCTCCCATGGCCTTTAGAAATCCTTGGTCAATGCCCAGGCTATGCCAGCTAACATCTGCCACCATATGAGAAGCAATTCCAAACAGGAAAGCCACCAGTTTCTCTGTAGCCTACACAACAACAATCCATTTGTAGCAGTGTCAGTACTTTTACTCCTGTCTTTAAGAAGAGGTTAGCATTTCACATAAGTGCATTATACAAGGATACAGGTGAGAAACTCTTACAATCCAAGAACTTGTTGACCACTCATTCCTTAGTGCTGGAGTCATTTTTTGTGACTAGCTTTAAGCACTTCATATGGTCTAGGGCCATAGAATTATGTGCTTGATGTCAGAGTAGTTTGTGTACTTCAGAATAAATGTATACTAAAGTGTTTCTCTGGACTAGGGATAAACACTTCCAAGGAGTGAACCCCCTCTGCCACAGGTGTTGTGCAGGTACACAGAGGACAGAATAACATTCCTTTGCACTCTCACTTTCGACAAATTGTTTTTCCTCTCCTCCTACATAGCTCATAGACCATAAACAAGAGCAAATCAGGACTCAGTCCAAAAATTTACAAGTGAGAATTCTAAAAGATGTCTGGTTTTCAAATGGCAAATCCTCAACCAGATCTGACAGCAATGCAAGACCACCAACTGCATTTGAAAGTTCAGATCTATGAAATGTATCATACGCACCAGATCACAGTGAAGATAACTGATAGACTTTATATGGAAACCATAACTTTTTGTCTGGTAAAGAAGAAAACAGGGATTCAAATGTTTCTATGTCAGCAGAGACTTTACTATAAAAATGTGTGTTTTTTCTACACTTCACAAAGGATGAAATTTCAACAAGTGGAGGTGAAGCAAACAATTAAAAGCAAAGTCGAAAATTAATGAAATGTTCTTACCTCTTCCCAAGGCTGAGGATAATTCCTTCTGATGTAGTGAATACTTGTTTTGAAAAACGGTGACCAGTGAGTGTCTTCAGACACATCATGGAATATCCCTATTGCAATAAAACTATATCAGTATTTGATTTATTGGTTGGGGAAAATGAAAAAACCCACAGGCTTTTGTTCAATTTCACATCATACAGACAATACATTTTGTGATTCATTTAATGAGAAGAAGAGCCAAATGAGACTTATTTTTATACGATTTATACTATCAAAACAGATACTAGATTTACTTTCTATGATTTTGGTGTGAAGCATCTGATAATTTTGTGCCTGCTCCTTTTCTCTGTGCCTGTGAGTAGGTACAGTACAATGAAACGCTGCCTCTCCAGCAGAGAGGAAAACAGAGAAGCTGTTGCCTAAATTGATACATCCACTTGTGTGTCAGAAAAGCTGATGAGCACAGCAACCAACTCAAAATACCAAGTTTTGGAACACGTATTGGTTTCGACATGACAGAGGAGGGCTATGTCATTATCCTAACTCATTCTCAACAAAAAGGCAAACTTGACAGAGTACAGTAAATGTAGGAGTAGAGAAAGGACAGGGGAAAGCAGGAAAAATCAGGTTTCATTTGAAGAATCAATTATTACTCTCACTTGGATTTATGCAGAAAAGATTAAGGAGGATCTAACAGGGACCTTGCCTAAAAATTTCTGTGTACCTACATAAAGCTAAGGGAAAGTGATGCTGGCGTGATGAGGTCAAGCAGCACAATGTTAAATTCTTTAAGGGGGAAGAAGATAGACAGGAGAGAGATTGTTTACACCACCGGTACGCTTTGAAGGGGAGTACATGTGTGTTCACGCAGTGTTGTGAAACTGCAGATTAAGGTATATTAAATGCTGAGAGAGCAGATCCTGTGGGTAATTCAGTTACCTCCTTGCCTCTTGCCATTTTACAGTGCAGCTAAACTAGATAACATAAGGTGGGATTTGCTAGGCCAAAATCAGAGTAGTCTTCTACATCTAAGTTTGTCTCCTGCCCAGGAAGGCAGTCTGGATGGCTTTGTTCTTGATCTAGCAACACTCAGTTAAAACAGCTCAAACCTGCAGAGGTACCTTTTTCTTCCACATTGACTAAGGAGATTGCTGACAAGTGGTCCAAATATAAAACAAGGCAAGATGGACTCCAACTTTAGTGAAAGAATGTGGGCTGGACACTGCAGATAGAGAAGCTCTGATCACTGGTCTGGTATAAGGCAGAAGTCAAAAACTGTTAGAAGGGAAAGATGAGGTAGATAGAAAGAACCAAGTTGAGGTGGGAATTGAAGGAAACCCAGGAGAACATCAGTCATGAAAACAAGGTACTTATAGCGGCTGGGACCAGTTTATCGCTGTGTGGGTGTAACCAAAACTGTGTATTCTACCCCTTCTGTGTAATTTTTAATGAACTGTTAATAATGGATTGTTGGCAGCAGCTGCTCAGGGTACACCTGACACCTCAGGCTACAAGCTGGGTGTTTAAGAACTCCGTGAGATAGGGAAGTTTTCCTGTCTTCACATCAATGACTCAGCAATGATAACTCCCCTCCAAGGAGTCATTAGCACCTTCACACACTCAGTGTGAGGGGTCATGCCTGCTAATGGGCCATCAAGGATTCCAGAAATATGCCTTGACTCACAGAGTAAATCACCCATTGTGAAACTCCTTGCCCTGGGGGAGGTACTGGGCATTCCCACCTGAACCAGAGTATTCATAATCTTGGGGTTTGGGGACTTCTGGTACCACTCATCAGATCCAGAGGAGGAACGAAACTCAACAGGACTGCAACTGCCACTCTCGACCAGACTGTGACTATCATGATCATCAACAGGTTTTCCTTTCCTTTTACTTTGTACTGGAAGGGACCACATGGTGCTCAGCACAGGGGCTAATGAACGCCATTCTGTTCATGCCCCAGGGTGCTAGGTTATAACTCTGTTTTTTGTGGGCTAAAATAATTTTTCTTTGTATCATTGTATTTATTGTAACCTTCTTTGGTAAATTGTAACTCTGACTTATAATCTCTTTTGAGTTGGTTTCATTTCTCCTGCTGGTCCCCTGCTGAAGTTTGGGATAAAATGTTGTCAGATCAAGGCACAAAACCACGAACGGTGATCTGATGAATGACAGGACACAGAACCAGTATTAAATACCAGAGCAGAGGGGCAATCTGGATGTGAACTGAGCACACACCTATCAGGATATAAACCAAGCATCTTGTAGTTGGCATAACCAACAGTTAGCATCAACAACCTGTGTCTGAGAAACAATAAGTCTGTCTGCAACTGTATGATTTGACTCTAGAGCAGGCAACAAGAAAAGATGGGGAAGTGTCCTCCAAAAGACAAATGAGGATTTTGCAGTCTGAGGCAAGAAAAACAAATGCCAAAATAAGTGGAAACACTGGCACTCAGCTGAAAAACATGTAAAAGATGACAGAAACTGAACAAAGATCCTTAAAACACTTTGAATTTAATGGATCTAAATTTGCATGGCCCACTAAAATAAGCTACTTCCCATACTTTAGATTTCAGCTAAGATCTTAACAGTCAATTGGCCAGATATTCTCACACAAATTACTTGTCACTACACTGTCTCTGGTATCTGCTTAAACATTGGAATAGCTTGTTTTTGAAGGACAGGCTGTTTTTGTCCCATTTGCCAATTGCTCACTATCCATATTTGGCATTTCAGTAGCAGATATCCTGCAGCAAGGCCTAGCTGGAGGTTTTATAGCTCTGATGTTGCTGGAGAAGCTGATTATTATCAAGACCTGAGCTACCAGAGTTGAAAAATCAGGGGACCACCTGTAGTGCAGCCTTTAGACTTGCAAGCAGCAAAACTAAGACTGACAATAATTTCCAACCGAAACAGTGCAATGCAAAAGACAGCACTCTGCAAAAGAAAGGCTTTAAACTGGGATGTTACTAACACTTGCCCACCTACCTCAAGCAAGTCTTAACACTATTTTGTTACTGTATGTTTTATATATACTCCTATCCTCTTTATGACTGATCTGATAAAACCGAACACAGAAATTAAGACTTTCTTCAAGACTTAGGAAAAAAGGTCACTTTTTATTTTTTCCCCAAGACAGTGTTCAGTAATATGACCTAATTTAGTCAAAGAGCATCCTTCTATCAAATTGCCCTACTCATTAAATAGTTAAATTTACCCTAAAGTTACCTTCTAAAAACATTTTCAAGTGTCTTATTTTCTCAATAAGTTCTATAAAAAGGCTAAAAATAATAACAAAAATGGTAGATATTTTTTGCAGAAAGGCATTTTTGGCTATACTTAATTTCTTACAGTGTAACTATTTTCAGCCCTACTAAATTCTAGGATTGAAAAATACAGTTGTTAATACATTAGACTCAAAGCTTTTCTTACCTCCTTTGCAGACTGGAGGATAAAAGGCATCAGGATAAATGCTCCCAGCTTGAAATGCATCTTGGTGGTTTAGTAATAACTGGGAAAAGGGTGGGATAAAAAGGAATCAGAATGTTATTACACAGCAGGAAACACAACATTTTACTGCTTATATCAAAGATAAAATTTAAATATCCAGCAAGCTACAACTATTATCTTGGCAAAATACACCATGTGGTGCAAAAACCTTGCTGTCATTTTGCTGTCCTTACACTTATTAAATCTCCTTTCCACAAGTCCTCTACTGATTCTTCTAATACAACCACTCATGTAGAGTATGATTAAAGAAGATGGCAAAATATGTAAGAAAGCACACCAAGTATATATATATACACATTGGTATAGTTGTTACATATTTGTAATAGTATTCAAAAGGAGTAAAATGATTTTCAACAAAGAAAAGGTAAAAATACAGTCTTGGTACAATGTTGACACACATAGTATTGAGAATAATAAAGGCAAGAAGACAGAAAAACATAAGAAAGGTGTACACAATTAAACAATAATATGCTTCCTACCTGTCTATAATTAACACTCCCTTCATGCTTAATGAAAAATTCCAGAGCTCTATGTGCTGAAAAACAACATATTGAACAATTGATTTATAGGTATTGTGTCCAGCTCTGTATTTTAGAAGCATTACCAAAAACAGAAAACACCACATTGTCATACCTAAGCCAAGCAGTATATGCAGGAAATGTGATTTCTCCCAGAATTATGCACCTGTGAAAGGGTGGGTTTTCTCACCTAGGGAGCTAAAAAGAAAGTGCTGCTTTTGCGGCACATCTGGGCACTGAGGTCTCATCAGCCTCTGTCTAATCCCCATATCTCAAGCTGACCAACCAAGCTGAAATTGCAGGGAAATGAACTCCCCATGTCCAGAACTGAGCTACAGCAGTGAACTGACAGGATCACACTCAAACACATGCAGAGCATTGACCATAAAGTTCTGACTATACTGTTTTTAAGTTTCCCTGTTGCCCTTAACTTTGAAAAAGGTACCTTGGGAATCAATGTGGATGTTTAACAGTTTAATTTTTAACATGTATGAAAACCAACAAAAATCCAAAGTCAGCAAGGTAAATATCCTTATTTATTCAGTGAATAGGCAGACATTCTTACTGTAAAAATCTTTATTGAGCAAGCATAACGAGAAAGAAAAAACCTGTCACCACTTCTATTTAATAAAGTCTCCTTCTAATGAATGTTAGATTCCAGCGATGATCTATTAACACTATTCTAAAAATACTTTATAAATATCTTTAGAAGCAATGTTGGGTAAAGCTGAATTTAATTTGCTCCTTACCAAATAAACCACTTCACAAAAACCCAAACCAAACCAAACCAACCCATCACTAGTATTCCAGAATAAGATCTAGACAAACTGTGTGGGTTTGAATGATTTTACACTTTGAATTTTACCCACTGATCTACACAACCTTTAGTCAAATATGTTAAGATACCTTAAGAACCAGTCTTGCACCAAAACAGAACAACAACGATGACATATAATAATAATAGTAATAATAATAATAAAAATCATCTATAATGGTAAGGCTCAGACATTTCAACACACATCTCTGTTTCCAGTGTGCGAGAGTCTCAGTTTGGCAGCTTGCTTTTTCTGACTCCCATCTCCCTTTCACTTCTCTCTTTACTCAAGTGGGCCCAGGTCCTACAACTTCACCTTTGCATGAAATTTTGTGATGTTACACCCACAGTTTCACAGAGCCCTGCAAATCTGACAGGACTCCCTGGGGGAAAAAGCCTCCCCACTCAGACCTGCCTCCAGAAACAAGGCTGTGGCAAGTAGGACACAGCATAGCTTTGCCAAGCACATTGAACACAATCAACATTCTGAACAGGCAGGGCTTTTCACCATTTTAAAAGTACTTTCAGAAAACTGTTCAGGACAGACTTTGGTGCTGATTTTGAGTTGGAGGAGTTCCTTTCTATAGTCTGTTTTTTTTGGGGGGTTGTTTGTTTTTGTTTTGTTGTTGGGGTTTTTTTGGGGGTTTTTTAGTTTTTTTTTCCACCCAAAATACTCAGTGTTTGAATTTTGGAAACGCTTTCATCTTATCATCATAGACTTTTACGTGCACAATAATAAAAGCACTCATTTTAGCAGCATAAGAGCTGATGACAGTTTAATGTAATTTTCATACATTTGTTGTAAACTATGACCCAACAGATTAGTGTACACAATACTCCTCAGACAACCAATTATCTTTAAGTTATATAAACACAGGTTTTCTGCTATATAAACACAGGTTTTCACTCCGGGTTGAGTAGAGGAAAATGACTGCTTTGGGACAGATTTGTATGCTTACCTCTCTTTGTAGATTTTTTTGCAAATACACTCTATTCTGGCAAAACTTATTTCAAGTCTTCAGAAACTCATATGAGGTAATTAGAGCACCAAGTTGGCAAAGAAGAATGCACTTGCCTAACCTCAGATATGTGACTTCCCCTACCAATTACTATCGGTTTCTTGACACACCTTTAAGAAAAGTCAATGGTTCCAGGATGCTGACCGAGGGTACAACACTCAGTAAGGGAACATACTCGGTTTTGGATGCCATGAGTAATCCCAGCCTTTAACTTTTTCAAAGTTGCATGCATTCAGTACTAGAGTCTGAGAAGATCATCTAAATAGAGGCAATATTCTACATTGCACCATCTATTTGAGCAACAGATTTAGAAATAAAACCAGAAGAACAAACAATTAAAACTGTCAATTATTACAAGTAAATGTTTCAGAATAATCTCACACTACTCACGTGTGTTCTTGCAATAACTACAAAAGAAGCCAGATTTTAAAAATAACACAGGCAAACAAGAAATCCAAAACAGAAATATTTCCCCACTTTGATTTTCACACAGTTCTCTCCTTCATTCTCCATAAATCTAGACTGTTCAGGCTACAGAGAGAAACCTACCAGAGATGCAGAACAAAATTTTCATTATGTTAGTCACAAACACATTACAGCATTTTACTATTTTATGCATTCTATTTTCATACACGATGATTTGAAAACAGATCTACCACAAATGACCTGTGTTATTCTTTAGTTTAAATATAACAGTCCCATAAATTCCCTAAAGTATGCATTCCTCTTCTGTCTCCAAACTAAACTCTGTCTGCGTAATACTCACAGACAAAAACATTCCAGTTACAAAATGCCAGTGCTTTACAAGATGGAAAAATACCCACATCGATTCAAGCATTTTGCTTACAAAACCAGTAGTTTCAAACTCCAAAATCAAACTACTCATCTATGCTATGTATTATTCACCATTTTTTTTATGTAGGGTCTTTGCTACTTGAACATTATTTACTCCCTTTACTTTCTAGTTGAATCTGAATTTACTTATCTTTACAAGCAACTCAAAACACAAGAAAATTAATTCTGAACATGTCTTACCTATTTCAACGTGTGTTGAAATTCCACATGGAATACATCTTTGACAGAAATGGTACAGTATAATCAGGAAAACAGACCAAATCTTCAGACCAGCCATGATGCTGGCTCCAAGTGTGATTTTCAGAAGGCTGGAGCAGTAGCACTGTGACCTTTGCAATGTAGGTTACAGAGCATGCCTTTTCTTTCAAACATACTGCTGACACAGCAAGTAAACAACTGCCATATTTGAAAGGCTATTTTATACCAATCGTTTTTTAAAATCTGAAATAAAGTAATTTATTAAAAAAGAAATGATCTATGGGTGTTCTCCCCACTTGAATCCTGTAATATCTCTAGTGTTGGAGTGATGTAACTGCCACCACTGCACAGCAGCAGTGAGATTTCTGTTAACATATGACAGTATGGCAAAGAGCATCCTACTGCAATTTGTCCAGCTCACGGTGCACTTCTCTTACACCAGCTATTATCACATTTCACAAAAAAGAATTAGAGCCAATTGCCAAAGCAGTATTAATAAAAAGACACTAGCTCCCAAGGTGCAGGCAATAAAAATTTGTAACCTTTAGTGAGCTGACAGGACCCTGTACACGTAAGTTTGGGTCTTACGATTTGGATTGGAAACCCAGTATGGGGGGGAATCACGAGAGTACTCCTTCCACGTGTACTGCTATGAACTCCTGACTGCACAGGTTGGGCACACTGCAGCTCCCAGCCACCCTTCGTGCAGGTTGGTGCCGTGTCACTGCTCAGCACAAGGCTGGCACATGTGGCGCATGTGGATGTGGATCCGTTCCCAGCGAGAAGATGGCGGCACCAGGCAGGGGCTGCGTATGGCCTCTGTGCCAGAGACTGACCAAAGCCATCTCGGCACACAGCGGTCGGAAGAAAGGGCCACTGGCCAGTGTGCTCACAGACCATCACGGGCTGGTGCTCCTGCAATCAAGCCATCAAGCTCAAATAAGCCGAGAGGAGACCTCTCAGCAGCCTACAACTTCCTCACAAGGGGAAGTGCGCAGGCAGGCACGGATCTCTTCCTGCTCGTGACCAGTGACCCGAGGGAACAGCATGAAGCTGTGTCAGGGGAGGTTTAGGTTAGGTGTTAGGAATAGGTTCTTCCCCCAGAGGGTGTTTGGGCACTGCTACAGGCTCTCCAGGGAAGCGGTCACACCACCAAGCCTGACAGAGTTCACTGAGCGTTTGGACAACACTCTCAGGCACATGATGCGACTCTTGGTGTGTCCTATGCAAAACCAGGAGCTGAACTTTGATGACACCTGCGGGTCCCTTCCAACTCAAGATATTCTATGATCCCATAATTCTAAGCCTTCCCTGTCTCTCCGGAGCGGGAGTCTCAATGGTATGAGAGAAACAGGGCTCCGGGACGCAGAAACCCTCCCCCCTTTCTCCGTATAGTTCCACCCCTGCCAGGGCAGAAGCGCCCCTACCCGGCTTCCTCCCGCCGCCGCGTCCCCGCGTGACGACGCTTCTGGCCCGGCCCCTGCGCGGCTCCTCCTCCGGGTATGCGCGGGCGCGCCGCGCTGAGGTCCCGCTGCCTGTCGCCGTAGCGCGGACATGGCGGCCCT
>VWZF01005908.1:0-25478 GCA_013396755.1 Sclerurus mexicanus
TTCCCTTCCCTTCCCTTCCCTTTACTGTTATTTCAACAGTGCCACAAATTCCATTGCAGATTTCCAGTCCCTGACAGAAGAGTCTCTCTTGCTGCCTGTTTCATTAGGGGTGTCTGCTTTGGCCTCAAGTCCCTGTGCCCTCCCAACCTGAGTCTCAAACATACCTATTGCCTGCCATCCTCAATGCTGCTTTTTATTGGATTAATTACATTTGGATTTCCATTTTCAGCAGAATGACTGTGGTTTAGCTATTTCTTGAACTATCTCACTAAGTTTGCTGTTTCCTTCCCCCTTCGTTCCTCTCCTGCCTTTTTTTTTTTCCCATGAGAAGTTTAAGGATTTATGTACTTTTGAACTCTTTTTTCTGGTGGTGGTGTTTTTTGATTTTTTTACTCCTCTTATGTCCCTGTAATTCTGCTCTTGCTGGGAATGTGACCTGATGTGGTGTGGCCAGGTTGCTCCTGTCCATGGCCAGTGGTTTGGTGTCCACCCGTCAGAGCAGGTGATGTCCACGCTGGGATGGTGCCCCCTGTACCACAGACCACCCTGGGATGGTGTCCCCTGTACCACAGACCATGCTGGGATGGTATCCCCTGTACCACAGACCACGCTGGGATGGTGTCCCCTGTACCACAGAACCCTCAGCCTTGCGCCTTGGACAGCATGTGGCCCAGCAGGACCTTGGGTTTAAGGTACCACAATCAGCAGCTCTCCCTTGGTGTCCACAGTGTTTGGCTCCTGGCACAGGGCACAGCCCTGCTCACCATGGGCTTGTTTGAGCAGTTTTGGGGTAAGGATAGTCCATCCTGGGGTGGTTTCACTCCTGTGCAAGGGGCTGTGCAGGTGGAACATCATCCATGGTACCCATAAACTCTTCACTCAATACACAGATTTTCAACCCTCCCTTTTCCATGAATTTTCATCCCCCACATCCTTCACAAGGGTAGATTGTTCTCTTGGTTCATGATGTTTCCATGGGGCAGGAGTAGCATTTTCCCAACTCAGGGGTCAGTGACAGATGTGAGACCCCTACACCAGCCAGGACTGCCATGCTCATCCCCTAAACATTGGCCTTCCATCACCTCCAGGGTGCACCCAAATCATGGAGGCTTCTTTTGGGGAGGACTCTGAACTTGAAAAGCAAATAATGAGAGAGTTGTGTTGCATCCTCTGTTTGCCTTCATCGTGGAAGGCTGTTGTGCACATGGCTCTCATGGCAGGGATGTGCTGGTGCAGGTGAAGGCACCAGGTGCCCAGAGATGGTGTTGATGGGCTTTCTGGGTCAGATATCCTTAAACCAGGGTCACCCTTGTGCTCTGCTGTGCATGGGCAGTGCCCCAGCCCCTCATCACACCTTGGTGGCTGAGGGAATGAGCTGGATGCCCCCTCAAGGTAGGAGTGGTCCACAGATACACACAGAGGACCAACAGGGTTGAGCCTGGGGCAGCAAAGGATGCAGTGGTGCCCACACCCAGTGCCTGAAGGTCAGTCAAACATTCAGAAGCTGATTTTTCTCCTGGAAAGCCACTTTCTCTGAAGAAAATTCTTCAAACTCTCATAAAAACTACAATGCATCCAGTACAGCTTCTTGGGACCCTGGAGATGTATTTCCTGTTTGTATGACAGCATGGTTGAATAACAGCATGTCCAAAGACCCTGAGAAACAGCCTTTTCAGTGTTTCCCTTGGGGTCTAATTTGAGATGTAGAGAAACCAGGGGCACCCCCAGCAGCCCTGGACAGCGGCCATGAGTCTCCACCTGCACCCTCCAGGCTCTGTGTCCACTCCCACTTTCCCCATGGCTCTTCCTACCCCACAAGCTCTCCATCCCCAAGACTGAGCCCCCACAGCAAGCACTTGGGCTATGGGGCAAGAAGAACATAAATCCCATGCTGGTATCCAAACTGAGCCACTGAGAACTTGGGATCGAGTCAAATCCCCGGTGGCACCATCAGAGCCCCAAACTTATTAACCACCAAAGCAGCAGCCCAGCTTTGTTTGAGAGAGGATTTAGGAAATGTAACAAGCTGTTTTGCTGTTAGATGCTGAAAGGGGAAGAACAGAACTGTAGTAGTTGTGTTGGTTTGGTGTTTTTTGTGTGTTTTTTTTTTCCTGAGTCCCTTTTTATCTTTTGGCAGCCCTTTGTACAATTAAATAGCTCCACGGGGATGCCATATGTTGCCAATGGTTTTACACTTCTCAGTAGTGGGAGGCTGGAACACTTTCCAAATTGACATGATAGGAACCCATTACAAAATTCTTCTCTAAGAGGAACGGCTAAATGTTCTGTCAAGGAACTGAATTAAAAATAGACCAACTGGTATTGTTATCTCCCCAAAAGAATGCACATGACTTCACGCATAACGTGGTACATCTGGTGGCACATCTCTGATCTGGGGAGCCTAAGCATGAGTCTCGGAGGGCCATAAGTGGGGAGATGCAGGGCTGGGTCCAGACCCCAGGGCCAGGGTGGTGGGTGTGGGACCTGTCTTCTATTCCCCACGGCAGCTGAACTACATGGTTTTGCCAAATCCATTGCCCTGGGCAATGTGCTCTCCCAGAGACATCCCGGCCTGCCACGGTGAAGGACAGCACAGGAGGACTGCATGAGACTGTCTTCACTTGCCCAAGCTCCAGAACCTCCCTAATAAACTTTTTCCTCGTGTGCTGAGGCACAAATTCTCTCAAGCTCTTCACAGGTCAACGCTAGAAAGGGCCAAATCCCGCTGCACTTCAGTGCAGTCTATTGGTGCAACACACAACACCTGCTCCAGGTGAATTTTACTTCCCTGTGAGGGTGGGCAGGCCCTGGCACAGGGTGCCCAGAGAAGCTGTGGCTGCCCCTGGATCCCTGGGAGTGTCCAAGGCCGGGTTGGACGGGTCTTGGAGAAACCTGGGCTGGTGGAAGGTGTCCCTGCCCATGGCAGGGGGTGGAACAAGGTGAGCTTTAAGGGCTCCTTTCCAATCCAAACCATTCCATGATTCTATGATTCTGTGACTTTATTTTCTCACCATTGCCCTCACGAAAATAGATATTTTTACCCTCCCCCAGCTCCACCTTATCTCTGATTGCCTTGTTCTGTACTTGTTTGCTCAGTGACTCCTCTCTGCAGGGCGGGTTGCTGGTTGTGCTGTGGGGCTGGTGGGGACACATCCAGCACACAGCTGTGGGTGGTGGAAGGGGGATCTCATAATAGCTTGATAACAGCTATTAAGTAAATACCACATACTGGAACAAAATGCTTCACTTCAACCTCAAGCAGGGTGGGGTTAACTATCAGAACAGGGTTGTTTACCTTGGGCTGAAACGCCTGAATAGAGGGACTTTGAAGATCTGCTCCCATGAATTACTGGTTTCCACACAGGCTTCTGTTATACAGTAGTGACAGCTTAAATAAGCAGGAATTTCTTGGAAAGATTTTCTCTTTGTTTCAGTTATGCCTTTCCTACAAGCCCAGAGCATCATTCACACAATCAAAAATTGCCAGTGTGCCGGGTACTGCAATTGCAGTCAGAGCTGCCCCTTTATTTACTCTGGTGTTGTGTTGACATTGAGTTGTTTGAAAAGAAAGAAAAAAACCCCAAAACTCTGTGATTCCTACTTGAGTTTCTACTGGAAAACATAGTAAAGCAGAAGCAAAATAAGGAGCCTCCCTGGTGGCAATCTTGGGTTTGACTGGGAGTAGATCAGGGTGAGTGGATGTGGTTTCGGTGTGCCTGCCCCTGGGACTGAGCTGTGCTGAGCCTCCCTGCACCTCTGGGATGAACCTGCGCTGGGCTCATGTTTGCAGAGCCTGTGTCGGGCATGGGGAAGCTCTGCTGAGAGGCAAAGTGTGTCAGCCTGACTGCACGACACCTTAATGGGGTCTGAACATCTCTGTGAGCCCAGAGAACATGTGTCTGTGCTTAGGTACCTCTGCAGGTGTCTCTGAAGCCTGTGTGCAGGGGCCAGGTGCAGGAGGAGATCAGTGGTGTAAAACACAGTCAGTGGCCTCAGACAACTGGGCTGTTACAAGGTCAGTTGGCAAACCAAGGGATTTCTTGCGAGTCTGCCAAAAACCCCTCAGAGGACAGTACCTAGTAGGGTAAAGTGTTCCCAGAGCTACGCTATAGGAATGCCATTTTGGTAAATCAAAGGATAATTAGTACCAATTTTTTTTCCCTTTTCTCCTTGGGGTCACTAGATCAAATGGCACCTTAGCAACTCCCTTATTCTCCTTCTCCTTCTTGCATGCCACCATGATGGCCCACAGCTACAGAGTCCCCACCCTGTCCCCTCCACTGCACCTCACCACGGAGCCCCATGGGCTGAGGAGGTCTTTGGTTCACCCATTTCTGGGGGGATCCTACAAACTCTCCAGCCCCTTGGTGAACAGGTATGGACCACACTTGGCCAAGCAGGTTCCTGCAATCTCTGCACCAAGTCCAAGTGAATATTTTGCCTTTCAGACAGGATTAAGTGCCCACAGGTTGGAGTAGATCAGCCTTTCAGCCTCTGAGACCAAACCCAGCCTCAGGCAGGTGGAGGACTTTAGGTTCTCCCCTCTGCACAGAGGGTCTCTTGCTCAGGGCCTGGCTGCTCTGGCTCCTCCTCGTGATGCTGCCAAATTTGAGCCGGGCAGAATTCAGGTCCTGAAGGACTGCACAGCATCGGAGTGACTTCCCCCTCTTCTCCTTCCTGGGAAGTATGGTCCCACAGGGGAGGGACAATGGGAGACCCTTTGTGCCTTTCCCAGGATGTGCAGAGCAGTTTGGAGGCTCATGGAGAGGGCTGTGGGGGGAACCTGAGCTATAGCTATGCAGGAGCTTAGGCTGCATCATCGAGCCCTGTCTCCTCTGAAGCTCAATGAATCTAGAAAACCATCTCCCCTTGTCATCTGTGCGAAGAGATTCACAGCACCTGCACAAAAGTGCTTTTATGTCTGCTTCATGCATATTGAGAGTTGACATTAAAAGAGAAAGAAAGAAAGAACAATCCATTAGGCTCTGTGCACTAAATCCTAGATTTCAAACTGACACATCTAAAAATACCTATGATATGAAAGCAGATACAGCATGATAATTATATACTGCAGGTCTATTGTGCTATTGTGTTCTGTATGGGATTCCAGGAGCAAACCAGCCTGGAGAAAATGAAGAACACTGCTGTTGGATGGATTAATGTCATCGACATCCCAAAACCTCCCAGGCCCTGGCCCAGGGCTCTTCAGTTTGGAGTGCTGGGATTTGGCCCTAGGCTCTTCCTTGCCCAGGTTTGAGGTATTTCTTTAAGGAGTCCTTTGGTGGCTGACCTGAAACCAGTTTCCTGTGTGAAGTGGTTTGCATCTGTGCCTTCCCACTTTCTGGAGACATTTCTCATGTCCTTGGATGTGGTAGAAAGCACGTGTCATGAAACTACTGCCCTCAGGTTGGTATGGGGGGGAACCACCCAGGCTCTGAATCATACGAATATGTGAAAGGATGAATTCTGTGTGTTTCTGGCAATTTCCTGTAGTTACGAACTCCAGTGAAAATTAAGATTAAATTGCAGTCTAATTAGTTAATGATTTAATTTTAGATAAATTAGCCCAGTAAATCATGTTTATTATTGTACAATAATATAATAATATGTTTGCTTGTGTTTAAAACGATCTCCATGAGATGCACCATCCGTATCCCTGCATACAAACCGTCTCCCAGCTACCCCACCGTGACTTAGTGACAGCATGGGACAAATTTGTTTAAAAATCAAGTCTCTTGCTAGAAGTCCTCTGAAGAATATCCTCTTTGTCCAGGCAAAACAGCAACGGGCTGGTTTGGAAACAACCCTTGAGGGAGCAGGAAGGAAGAGGAACCCATTCGCCACGTCCCTGGTGCCACCCGAGTGTCTTTGATTTTTGTGCTTGCAATGATTCTGAAAGCCAAGTCCTGGTCAGGTGTGGTCAGGGAAGGTCCCATCACCTTTGTGAGGGTTTTTGGGAGCCTCTGGTCAGCAGAGCAGTGGGGCTCTGCCAGCCTCACCTCCCACTTCCAAGTGGCTGGGACAGATGGGCTGCTGTGCCGAGCTGACGGGAGTTCTGAATTTAGCTGGTGGAGAAGCAGGCTGGGATCCTCCAGATGAAAGACTCTATAAAAAGGCAAGTTATTCCCTGTAATTTGAGAGTACTGCCAACCCCAAATGTTAAAAAATTCTGAGGTTCCCAAACCACAGAACCAGCCAAACTGTCACAAGGTTTTCATCTCTAATTGGAGTTCCTTCTCATTTTCCTTCTGTTTTTGAGCCATTGGGTCCTGTTCTTATTTGCAGGGAAAAGTCACGACGAAGCACAAACTCTCTGGTTTTCAGAAGTGAAACCTGAGCCTCTGTCTCTGTCAGAGACGGGGCTTCTGTAAAATGTCAGAGAGGGGGAAGCATCACAAGGGCACCAGAGCAGGTGCCTTTTTGCTTCAAGCTCATGTCTCACAGTGCTCCTCACACCTCTGCCCACCCACCAGCTGCTCCCAGCAGGTAGCAGAGACCCCAGAGGCAACTTTGCCCTCTCCCAGGGAGAGCCAGGGCAGCCAGTCCTGCGGGAGGAAATCACTCCTCCTGCTCTTTGAGCAAACCACCTGTGTTTAAGTGGGTCAGAGTGAGCTGTGAAGTTCACACGTCCCCGCTGTGAGAGCAGGGAGGGTGCGGATGTCACCTCTGGTGCTGAGCTGTGCTGGGTGGTTGATGTTGGTGCTCCCTGCCAAAACTGATAGAAAACCCCCCAGGAAGAACCCCAGAGGAAGGCAATTAATACTTATACCTGTTTGCTGCCCAGCAGTGATGGTCTCTCCCATGTCCACCCCTCTCCTGGCAGTGACTGCTCGTGTTTTAGGGGTACTAAAAGCAAACACTGCATTTCAAGACTGGGGTTTGAGCCTGTGTCTCTTCCTGTTCTCAACCCACAGCTCGTGCTCTCAGCTGAGCTTCTGAAGGCACCACAGCAAAGGCAGAGGTTTGTGCTCCCACAGACCCACCAGCTGGGGAGCACAAGCGTTACAGTCCCCTGCCAGGGAACCAAGCCCTGGCTCAGGTCTCCCAAATCCTCGTCTTGTGCTGCCCTAGAAGTAACTCCTGCATGAGGCATGGCCTCATGTCCAGGATGCTGAATGTCTGGTGGGGACATGGCGTTGGAAGTGGAACCTCCAGGGGCTGAGATGAGCAGTGCCATTTCAGAGATGAAGGGGATGGAATGGGATCCCGCAGTGTGGAAGAAGCTGCATCTCTGTGCATCACTTTGCCCATCTGTAAAATGGGCACGTGGGTGCTGTTTCTGCAGGCAGAGGATCATTGCCATGCCCTCCTGTGAAATGCTGGATGAAAGGCAGGAGCAGCAAACCAGAGAGGGACAGAGCAAGCTCAGAGTTGCTCAGTAACACTCCTGGCAGTGCAAACAGTTCTCCAGCGTGGACAAGGATGGGATCCCTGGGGATGGGATGCTTTGGCCTTGGGTCTGCTTTACTATTACAGCTCTTTCTGTCAGGCTGCCTCAGCATCTGCCTGGAGCAATGAGGCCCTTTTCCCCAGAGGAGACACCTTCTCTTAGCACTGAACAAGACCCAAGCCTCAAAGGAGGAGTCAGGGAGCAAAAGGCTACAAGGCAGGTGAAGGCAAAACACAATCTCAGTGACTACGTAACCCTGGCTGTCTCCATATGTGCTTTTGCTTGCTATTCCTCCCAGCTTTCAAGAATCTGTCACAACAGTTTTCCTCTGAAATACCTATCCTGGCAGAAACCTTACTTTAGATACCATTATTTGTAAAGTTTCCCAAGAATACACAGTACTGTAATGACTTTCCTACTCGTTTAAGGTCACTCACCCTGCAGAGGTTGTGTGTCTCCCTATCAGTACCAGGTGCATGTTTAACACAGAGAGAAATTCTCAGAAACAGGAGCTCTGAAATCAGTCCTACCAGGAAATTAGGACAAAGAGAGACACTGCACTCTCCCTTCTTATTCTGCAGAGCGAGAAAAAAGTTGCAAAACAGGAAGAGAAAGGAGGGTTTGTCAGTAGCAGAAAGAAAAACAAAAAGTAAACATGATAGGTGGAAATCAAAAAGAAAATGGGGAAGGAGATAGAGAACATATGGGCATGGAGAAGGAAAAGAAAAAAAGAAGGGCTAAAGGTGGGGGAAGCCAAAGCCACCTGTCCCCAAGGGGCGGTGTCGGGGCTCCCTTACCTGACGTCTGTGCAGCAGGTGCTGCTGCTCCCTCATCCCGCCCCGCTCCACCAAAACGCGCCCATGGGACCCCTGCCAAGGGCACCTGCCTCGGCCCTGGGGGGTTGTTGCTTCCTCCTGTCTCCAGAGGATCTTTGGGTGCTCACGCCCAGGAACACGTTGTTTGTAAACCACCTGTGAGGAGAGACGTGGTGCGCTGTCCTTGTCTGCTCAGGCTTGGCCGAAGAGGGGAGGGAGGGGAACTGGGTGGATAAATGAAATAAAAATGCCCTTTGGGTAAACTCCAGAAATCCCATGTAGCTTGGCTTGCTTTTTATAGGATTAGTTATTTCTCTGCATCATCACATAGGGATAGATGTGTCGAGCCACCACAGATTACTGTCGCTATTAAGGTCACCTGCGGGAGCTACTCCGGATTCTCTCCCACAGCACAAAACCCGAGTCTATTCAAGTGACACAAAGTAAGACAGGCTGTGACAAATTTCTAAGCTCCTTCCCCACTGCTTATCCCACCTGAGCCGTGAATCCCTGGTGCTCGAGCACACGGGGCAGGGGCTGGCAGGGTGGGCACAGGCTCGGCTGGCCAACTTACAGGAAAATCAGGCGTCTCCAATATTTGCCGACAGGAATTGAAATGGTATTTGTTTTGTGATAAAACCTTGGTACTTTGGTCTTTCGCAAGATACTTTTCAAAGCAGTTACTCTGGGAAGGAGTTTAACTCCTTCCAATAACCTCAGTCCCTGCCCCTGCCGACTCACATGTAGGAGCTGATATAAAACCTCACAAAGCTCCTGGATACTCAAAGATATCCAGATCCCCTTGCTGAGGGAAAAAAAGGATCCTTCCCAAGTGAAAAGTATTATTGCTGAAGCTTTTAGGAGTCTGGCCTGACTGTGTCTCACAAAGCATCTCACCCCTGAGAGAGGTACCACCAGGTCTGGTGCCCTTCACATCTCCCTGGTGGGAGAGGGAACCTGGAAGGACCATTTGACATGGGAAGCCCAGCCCTACCTGGGAACTGATTCCCTGGATGTTCACATGCCAGGGGAGGATGTCCCACATCTTACTCGAGGAATGGTGGTGCCCACACTGCTTCCTTCAGGGGAGCCACTAACTAGTTAATCAGAGAAAGTTGAATAGGAAAAAAATCCTATTGGTGAGCACTCTTTGCCAAGTGACAGAAAAAAGATGGTGATTCATTTCGGGGGGTAACTGTAGTTCAAAGATCCTCAGAGAAGGTTAACTACTCATGACAATATGCCCAGAAATAATTCATTTGGCAGTGGATGAGAAAAGAAAAAAAAAAGACAAAAGTTGAATAAACTATTTTTGGATACTGCTGGTGAGCCAGAACCAAGTTGCAGAACGTATTGATGGGTCTGTGCAGTCAAACCCCACCTGGGGGCTGGGTCCCACACACCTGCACCCACAGCACCTTGCAGGGACAAGCAGGAGCTGCTTCTGCTCGGATCCTTGTCCCCATCCCTGGCATGGAGCACCCAGCCCTGTCCCCCTCCCGCTCTCTCAGCCCCCCTGAGTTTTTCCATACTTGTGGTGGGCACAGGGCCAGTTTGCTGGAGGAGCCTTCAGAAAGAAACCCTTGGTCAAGGGGTAACACTACTTGGGAAGTGAAAGCTGTCATGCCAGGCAGCAGCTGAGCCAGAGCAAGAAACCCCTGATTAGTATTCCTAGAGCTCTGCACTTTTTCAGGAAAGAAGTACCTAGATTTAGCAGCCAGAGTAAATATCATGCCTTAATATTGTGTGTTAATAGACTCGCTTTTGCAGCTACTGATGACTGTAGTTTTGGAAAATTTATTGTTGCTATAAAATGAGTCTCTCTCTCTCTCTCCCTCTCTTCCCTCTCCCTCTCTCTTCTGCTAATTGACAAAGAGGCCCAGTAATTAAAGGACAATAAAAGTTTTCCAGTAATTAGTTTCTGTTGTTTGGTTACAGGCCATCAATTGTTCTTTAATAATACCAATCGTTAGCATGCAGTAGTCAGTGGGCTCTCAAAGGCTTCTGGGGCACAACCACTTACCAACACTACACATTCCATTCCCATGAGGGCATCCTGCATCCAGGGGGAGATTAACCCTCTCCTAGGATGAAGCACTCCTACCCTGCCTTCGTGTTTTGGGGTAAACAGCTCACATAACTAATGACCAGGAGATGGCAATTAGGGTGAGGTAATTATCTGTACCTGAGGAGGAGCAGGGGGGCGAGGAGCTCACTTGGCACTGGCAGCCTGGGGTCATAGCCCCCCTCTGTTGGGAGGCTGCCCTTCACCATGTCCTGCCCTGCTGAAATTCATTGCAAAAGACTCTTTCAGGGTCTAATTTTGCAGAGGGGCATTCCCAGTGATTTCAGTAGGATTAAAGGATAAAGTACTTAAGGGGGGCCTCTAAGAAATATGGGGACAAACCTTTTGGCAGGGCCCGCTGTGACAGGACAATGAGGAACAGTTTTAAACTAAAAGAGGGTCGATTTAGGTTAGATGGAGAAGAAGTTTTTTACGATAAGGGTGGTGAAACACTGGCACAGGTTGCTCAAAGAGGTGATGGCTGCCCTATTCCTGGAAGTGTCCAAGGCCAGGTTGGACAGGGCTTGGAGCAACCTGAGCTGGTGGAAGGTGTCCCTGCCCATGGCAGGGTGTGGGACTGGGTGGCTTTTAAAGGTCCCTTCCAAACCAAACCATTCTATGATTAAGGGAACAAACAGGCAATCAGCATGTGCCAGTTGATGAACAGCTTCACATCTGCCCCCTGAATGCTGTGTTTGATGCCGAAGGCTCAGCATGTTTGTGAGATTTGGCACCCAGGTAGGGATGGCTGGAGACAGCATTCCCTGTTGGGATCATTGCTGGACCCAGCTGAAGCTGCAAAGAGAGCAGATCCAGAGAGTCTGTCTCCAGGAGAGATCTCAGCCTTGCAAAGACGGTACTACATAAATTTCAATCATAACATGAGATCCTAGTTTAAAATAGACAAGGATCCCACATTCCAGAGATTTTTGTCCCTTACAGCTCCTCGTCTCTACTGATGGTGCGGGTACCTCACGTGGCTTGGGCATCCAGTCCTGACTGAACTCCCAGTCCAGCCCAACGTCAGGAAAGGTGGATTTGAGGGAAGTATTTAACAGGTAAAGAAGGAAATAAATCCTTTCCCTCCGTAAGGTTTTTCACAGGCACTTTTTTAATACAACGGACTCAAAGTAAGTTTGGAGGTTCTCCCTCAAATGAAATCTCCTGTTGGTTCTGACTGCTGGTTTCTTCATCACAGGAGTCCCTCAGAAGCTGTGGCTCCTGGAGGTGGGCACTGCCCAGCAGTTCCAGCCACCAATAAAAAAATGATGAAATAAAACTGGATCCCAGCATTGCAGAGAAAAAATTAAAAATACGGTCTTCAAAATTCAGACAGAAAATTAAAAGCTCTTTCCTATCCTTCTTCACATGGCTGTGTAGGTAAATACTCACGGATTGTTTCTGTAAGGCCAAGTCCCAGCTTGGGGAGATAGGACTAACAATTTTTGAATCCTCAGGGTTGTTGTGGAGGGGCATTTTGCAGCACATCTCCTCAAGCTGCAGCCTTTTGCTAACATTCACAGCGTGGCTGGATTTAATATTTCCTTTTCATGTTTCCCTTTCTCCCCCCAGCCTCCTGTAGAAGGTCTGCTGGGAAGTAGGAACAGTTGTCCAAGGGCACACTCCTCAAACACACCTTTCTGATGGAGCTTTTATGGCAAATTTCTCTCAGGGCTGGGGTTGAGCATCAATGGAAACCAGTGAAGACTCTCCCCGGGCAGCAAAAAGATCCCTGCTTCCAAACTGGAGTTTTCCCTGGCCTGGAGAAGCTCCTCTCCTGTGGGCAGCTGCCTGACCTGCTCCTGCTGTCTCTGCTTTCCATCAGAAATTCCTCACGTGCTGCTGAACAGCCCGGCAGGCTCCCATGAAAAACCTTGATTTTGCCTAATCAGAATTTCCTGACATTTCCTGGAAGATTCCCAAAGAGCACTCAAACGCTTTAGGAGCCTGGATTCTGGATATGATTTCTGTCCATAAATAGCCAGGCTGAAGTTCAGTTAAATAACCATGGCATCCAAGCACGTGGCCCCTGCCAGAGCTCGGCACGGGCTCGTCACCCTGGGATGAGTTCAGTGTGGTTGTTCTGGGGTGTCACCAGCCTTCCCTGGGTGTCTCTGGCCACCGTGTCTGCCCAACTCCTCTTCCTCACTGTGTCCTTAGCACAGGCTCAGCCTGGGCACGCTCCTACCCCAGGAGGTGCTGTGGGACACCAGCCCATATCCACCACAGCACTCCAAGGCACATATGCTTGGGCAGGAGAAGAGCTGTGCAGCTGGAGAGGAGCCTGCAGTGCACCAAGATCTCCAGGGAGGTGGATGAAACGTGGGCAAGTGTCATGAAAGGCTCCTAAGGCTGATTCATCACTTCAGGGCAGGAGGAAGATGCTGCTCAGTGTGTACAGGACATTACCTGGACAGGTAGCTCGATAGAATTTGGTCTGTTGGGTTCTGCAGGCACCTCGTGACCTCTCTCCTAGAGATGAACTCTCAGCAAAGCCCACCTCCCATGGAGGTGCCAAAATATTTGCCAGACAGTCCCTGGCAATGGATTTACCCGCAGTGAGCCCAGGTGAAGGTGCATAAACACACCGGGAGGAGAACCTTTTTCTAATATCCAATCCAAACCTGTGATGTTCATCAATATGACAAACTGATAACTATCAAACCTCTGCAGTGCAGCCAAGGCGTGAGAAGCTGCTGGCTCGGTCCTGGGGGGACAGGCAGGGCTGCAAAGGACCTGCAAAGGGTTTGGATTGGGACTGACTCTCCCAGCCCTGCCTCTTCCTTGTGATGAAGCTTATGATGAGCTTCCCAATGCCTGGGTTTGGCCCTGCTGCTGAGTCCCCTGGAAAGGCTGGACAAGCCTGTGGGCAGTGCAGATGGGCTGCACAGCCAGGGCAGGAATGTTTCTGGCAGAACCTGAGGTGTATCAGACAATCCCTTTCTGAGACATGGGTCTTAAGGAAAAGCAGTGTAATTCAGAGGGTTTGAAGCATCTCCTAATGCTTTTTCATGTCATATCTCAAAAATGGCTTGGCCTAGAAACTTCATATTTGTTTAATTCAAGAGCCCTTGACGTAATCTAGCACAGATGAGGGCTTCTGAGAGGCTGCAGTGCTTATTTGGAGTTATTCTCTTCTGAATTACGAATATATTAGTGTTCCACCAGCAGCTGTGACAGTGAAAAGTTAAGACAAGCTTTCCAGACTTTGTCAAAGCGTCCTTGGAGCCCTTTTCCAGGATTCCTGTGGCAGATTTGTTTCACTCACAAACACCTTGAGGCAAGGACTGCTAAACTGCACTGGAAACCAAAGCCAGCCCCGATGTCTGCATCTGCCAGACTTCCTCAAACCCGTTTTTTTCCTCAAATAACCAGGCTTTCTTTTCTTCTGACTTCAGTGCCCTGCTCTGGTGTCACTGCTTTCTTGCCAGATGTATTCCTAGAATCATCATCACAGAGTGGTTTGGGCTGGAAGGAACCTTAAAGCCCATCCAGTTCCACTCCCTGTCATGGGCAGGGACACCTTCCACCAGCCCAGGTTGCTCCAAGCCCCGTCCAACCTGGCCTTGGACACTTCCAGGGATGGAGCAGCCACAGCTTCTCTGGGCAACCCGTGGCCCAGTTTCCATCCCCCAGAGAGGCTCAGAAATGCCTGCTGTGCTCCCACCAGAGCTCCTCCAGGCACAAGTGCAGGGATAACAGGGGATAACAGGGGCACAAGCTCAGCTCCTGGTGATCCTTCAAAGAAAACCAACAAACAGCCACTAAAAATGCGGATCTAGAAATGAGGCTGTGAACAAGAAACTTCACCAGGAAGTGCTGTAATAGACAGGTTTGATGCTCAGGCACAAAATGTTTTTTTCCCAGATGACAACAGCCACTCTCAGGAGCCCTGTCTTGGGATCATCCAGCACCAGGACCCACCTTTGTCACCCTTCCATGCCCCTGCCACCCTCCATTTGTGTCCCGAGGGTGGGCTGAGTCTCCAGTCATCACCCACATCCCATTTCAGCCAAACCTAAATAAAACTAAGAAGTGTCAGACAACTCCTGGCAACAATTCAGCGTGGAAAAGGAGGAGTGAGCCAGCATGAAGTTTGGGAAGAGCTCTATTTGCAGTAATAAAACTGAAAAAAAGAAAAAAGCCCTACAGAAATTCATTTCCTCTCTAATGGCCAGGGTGACTGGGGGAGTGTGGATTTCTTTTTTTTCCCCCATAATTATCAGAGCTAGAGATGTTGTGGACGGGGTGCTAATTAGACCCGATATACTCGGGTATATTGCATTTCATTAAGAGAGTAAATAACCCCAGCAGATTTTAATCCTGCTGGCAGCTCACCAAGCGCTGCAGAGAGATTATCTTTGAGGGTTAGAACTAGGCCAAAGAGCTAAAAGCAGCCTTTCATGAGAGGAAAAGGCCGAGGATCCAGGTTAGAAGTGGAAGGCCAAAGCTCTGGGATAATCAGATTGAATTCCTCGGCAGAAAGTACGCTAAAAATGAGATAAATCCCAATTGCCTCATTTCCCTGGGCAAACAGGCACGCAGGAGGGAGCAGAATCTGGGAACTTCCTGCAGCTGGGAGGAGAACGTGGCCTGATGTTGTTTGCCTGATCAGCCCCATGGAACACAGAGGATGCTCTGGGTGAGGAGGGTGACCCAGCACTGCTGCCACGACACCCCTCTGCTGTGCCTGGGAGTGGTCTCAGGGTACCACAACACCCCCTTGTAGAGGTGGGCGAGATGTCCCCCATGGTGTGGTCACCCCAAAAGCCTTCTGGTACCTCCCAGTGCTCCCACCCCTCAGGGTGACAATTATTCACCACTGAGGGGTGATGAGCGGCGACCCTGGTTTGCTTTGGGTGGGATTTCAGGGCAGCGTTTGATGCACTTGGATTTAGTTCTTCTGGAAGGAGTTCTTCTGGAATGAGTTTCTCTTGTAAACGCAAACATGGAAATGAAACCCAGAGGTGAACTTTTGAATGGATAGGAAACAGGATTTGCACTTAAATTTAACAGTTCCCAGTCCTACCTGGTGTCTGTGATGCAATTGCTCAGAAATTAGGGTAGCTAATGTTCCCCCAGGGTTTGTCATAGACTTATAGAATGATTTGGGTTGGAAGGGACCTTAAAGATTATCCAGGTTCAACCCCCTGCCATGGGCAGGGACACTTTGCACGAGACCAGGTTGCTCCAAATTCCATCCAGCCTGGCCTTGTTTATTGCAGCTCCTTCTCAGGTGCTCCTTCTCAGGAGAGATCACTGTAAAAATCAATGTAAAAAGTGCAAATGAAAGGGAAAAATAAAGCTGTGACCTTCTCAGAGCCTTCAGAAACCAAAATAAGAGTTGAAGGACGTGAAGAGGGTCTGCAGTTCGGATGAATGGCCACGTCCCACTCTTCAACTGATTCCTCCCTGTCGGCGAGGTTTAAACGTAGCAAATCACTCCTGAAAAACTCCAGTTCCAAAACTGTAAATGAGGGAGAAATTAATTTTTGTCCTTTTCACTTGGGAGCACGAGTTGTAAATCACTCTGAGAGCTGTTCCGGGGCAGGGCCGGAGCGTGATGATCTGGATTCGTGTGACAGAGCTTCCTTCAATTAAAATGCAGTTGTTGTACCCTGCGAAGGGACCCAGATTCCTCGCCAGTGACTGCACAGGGACTTGCAGAGAAGGAGCCACAGGAGGGAATGACACCATTTTATGATCTCAGCCGTGAGTAAAGACGGTCTAACCCTCCAGCGCCCACAAGTCATGACATCAGTGCCGGTCCCACAAGGACGCCCTGCAATCAGATATCTTTGGAGAAACCAGGGGAAAACCAGGTTGTTAAACAAATTAAAGAACTGGAGAAGAACACAAACACGTAAGTATCTCCACCCACCCCATTGCAGTGGGTGCCAGAAGGCTCAGAGCTCACGGGAGTCTCAGAGGCACCTTTGGTGTCTGTAGTCCCTGCTGTCCCTAACCCAGCTGGAAATCCTGCTCATTTGTCCTTAACTTGAACACGAAACGAGTCCTTCCAGTTTGGATCTTCTCTTGCAGCTCTGATGTGGTGATCCTTTGGAAATGAGAGGGGAATGAAGCCACCCCAAAGGGAGGAGCAGATATCAGGGATGATTTTTGCATTTGTTGAGGGATCAATCCTTGGAAATAGTCCCCTTTGGAGATGGTGCTTGTTACTGCATAAGAGGTTTCTGTGCTGTAGATGGATATGAAACAACAGCAGAGCATCTGTTGGGAGGTCTCAAAATACCTTATGCTTTGACATAATAATTACTTCTAAAACTGGATAGGGATTTGGAATGTTAAAATTCAGGAATATAAATTGAAGCGAGCTTTAAGGCCGGACTTCCCAGTGGGGAAGGACCCTGACATTGCCAAAGACCAAGACTGGATCAACTCAAGAGGTATCTGGTATTTAAACCTGGGAGATGTTTAGTCACAGAATATTGCTAGAAACAAAGGATCAGCTTCTCCTCTATCATACCCATGATATGTTCAGCATAAAAATCCTATATGGGACCTTATTTTCATGAGAGCTTCCTGAAAACATTGTGATTTAAGCAAAACCTTAAAATGAGGTGTATTTAAGTGCTTTCCTATGCCTGGCTTTGGCTTTGCCCATGGCCAGCACTGCTCCCTCCAGTCAAAGAGGGGTAAAAAGGAGAAAGCGACACAGCAGAAATGACAAAATCTTTTTGATTAGGTACAAGACACTAAACTGTTCATCACATAGAGCTGTTCCTAAAAGCACCAAACTGAAGTGAAGAGGTGATGGATGAAAATAGGGAGCAAACAGCAAGAAGGGGAGTTTTAGTAGCTTTTTTCCCTGGATTACTCAAAACTTTCACCTGCAAGCCCTGACTCACCTGCTGCTGGGAGCACTGGGCTCTACTTAACAGCATTGGGGAGATCTGCAAATGAGAGGGTACAGCACAGAACCCACATGGTGGGAATAAAGAGTTTTATTGACCAGTGTTCTCGAAGGGCTCCATCCTCTGAAAGAAAAAAAAATATAGTGTTAAAGGGACTGATTTTCCAGCTTTGTCAGATGGGTGTGATTCCTTCTCTTAGATACCAGCTACTGACTTTCTGTTGTTTTGGGGCTATTTTGTGTCTTCTGGGTTCAGGGTTAGATGATGACGCCTGTTATAAAGAAAGAGAAAATCAGACTGCCTTGTGGCATTCAAAACAAATCCAACTAAACAGTAAGTTTGGGAGTAGGGACTGAGAGGATAATTTATTTAATATAAAAACTCAAACTTGATGGGAGGGAAGAAGTCTCTGAAGAATATCAGGAATGTTTATTCCCTGAAGTGCCTGGATTGGAAGAATTCTTCCAGCATGCAAAGCTCTCTCTGCTACTCCTGT
The DNA here is from genome assembly GCA_013396755.1 of Sclerurus mexicanus. NCBI lineage: Eukaryota > Metazoa > Chordata > Aves > Passeriformes > Furnariidae > Sclerurus > Sclerurus mexicanus. Next base: position 17,642 of record VWZF01005908.1, read on the forward strand.
TAGTCACACAATAGACTAATACTGAAGAATTAGGATTGTTTGCAGGTAATTCAAGAGGGGGAAAAGTTCTCCTGATTAAGGAATTTGGGGCATCTAATTAGATAGAAAGCCAAATTCCATGTGATTGAGGTGTCCAGTCATAATGCTTTTTGGAACAGTCAGAGAAGCACTATTATTGACATTGTCTGTCTGGTTGGTTCATGGACTTGTCCAAAGCCCTCCTGCCCTCTGTCCACACCACAGTAACAGATGTGCCTTTAGGTTCAGTGCCCCCCTGATACCAGCCAGGTTTGCAGCTTTGCTCAGTGAGAGGAAACTCTCCATCCTGTGGCCTGGCTTGGGTTGACACTTGGGGCACCCTTTGGCAATTGGTCTAAAATCAGGTTTCCCACATTAAGCTCGTGGAAAGGGGTGCTCAGGATGAGCTGCCATGGGCTGCTGGAGGTGGGATAGGTTGGGATGGCACAGCAGCACGGGCAGTTGGCCATTTGGTGCCCAGCTTTGAAGCAATCCTACGTTGTCTCCACCATTTCCGGATGTAAATGAAGAAAAATGAAGGCAGCTTTCACGTTGCTGGAGATGATGGCATTCATTCACTCGGGCAGTTAGCTATTTCTGTTGTTTACATCTGATGCCTCTTGTAAATACACTGTTTCTGATTAAGGAGAAATCTTTTCTTAAAGGTTTGATTAATTTTTCACTTCAAAGTCAATCTTTAAAAAACCTCTCTGCCATTATCGAGCCTGCAATGGTTTCATCCTAATCCCTCTTATGCTCTCCATTCTTATCCTTTGCTGAGGGGAAATGATAAAATTTTTTCTGACACAGAACTTGGATCCAGTGCTGAAAGATAAGCTGTTTCAAAATAAAATCATGGATTTCAATTTCAAGCATTGGTTAATATTGCCATTTTTATAGATCCTTTCCTACTGCAGATTGAACAAAGCACATTACCTAAAAGGCCTTCTCCTGAAATAGGAGCTCATACTTTTCTAAGACTCCTCCTTCATTCTAAGGTTCCACTTTTAAGTATTGTCTTTCTAGAGTAATGAACATCCAGAGATCAAAAACAGATTTATAATTAAAAATTTAATCAAAACTAGGTCTTGGAATCTTCCAGAGGGTGAGAAAGCTGTAGGTGAACTAAGCCTTAATTGCTAGCTGGTTTTATTTTAGGGTTATTTTAAGGTGCCTGAAGCTTCCCTGTTTTAAAAAACTGGCATTCAGACTTTGTCAGACACACTCCCAGGAAGATTGAAAGAGGATGCACGAGTGGTCTTTGCAAATTCAATGGTCTTTCAGTGCAGTTTGCATTGGAGTAATGGCTGTGAGTGCTGTCAGTTAACATCTGAAAAGGTCTGCCCAAGGGTTTGGAAGAAATCGTCTTGTCTAATGGAATGAACTGGCCTAGTGTAGGTTTTCTGGTGGGTATGGCCTGGAATAGTTTCACTAAGGTCGGTATTATCACCATCTGGAGAGTCCTGAACCAAAAATCAGAGGAAAATGTAGGTTCATAACACAGATACAGTTCAACATGTGTGGTTTTAAGGGAACCAGAAGGTGGAAGGTCCTCTCTGTTTATGCTCTGACTGTTTTACTTCATTTCTGGGGTGAAAAAAAGCATCCCTGACCGTGTGTACATGGACACTGGCCATGAGCTGTGCTTACCAAGCAGGATACACTGATTAATACAAAACATTGAGTTTACTGCATCTTTAATATCATTGGGGGAGGCAATAGTGGTTCTGGGGGTTCAGCTTTCCCTCTCCCCGTCTCTCCATTCCCTAATGGATACTAATATGGAATTAATCTGCAAACAGCCAGAGACAAAGCTGGTGCCTTTGGGCTGCTTGTTCCTTGTCTGGCAGACAAACATGGAGTTTTCCTTGGCCCTGTTTGGGTTGCAGCAGGACCACCCCAAGCCAGTGCCTGGCATTAATAGCACCACCACTGCCCGCTTTGAAGCACAGAATACCCTGAGCTGGGAGAGCCCTGCTGTGATCGTCCAGTCCAACTCCTGGCCATGCACAGGACACTCCAACAATCCCACCCTGTGCCTGAGAGTGTTGTCCAAAATGCTCCCGGAGTTCTGGCAGCCTTGGGGCTTTGATTGCTGCAGCATCCATAGCTACAACCATGAAGGCATTTCCATCAGCCAGTCTCCAGCTCCAAATTGCAGGCAGCAGATATTGCAGATACTCGTTGCAAATAGTCCTGAAAACTCACAGCCCGACTGGCAGCTCTTTTCTCTAAATGCAAGTACAGCTGTGAGCAACCCCTGGCAAGCTGGGAAAGTCCTGTGTGGCTGGAAGGTGTTCTGGTGGATGCTGTGCTGTAACAATATTGCACAGCTCAGGGAGGAACATCTGTCCCACAAATCCTTCTGATTTCCCCAAAATGTTTCTGCAGTGGGACAAGCAAGGGGGCTTTACTGGCATTTTGGGGTTTAGTCGTGTTGAGGTAGGTAGAGACTTAACCCTCAGACCCCAGGGAAAATCGAATAGTCACTTATAAACTACAGGACACCTGAAGTCAGGTATGCTTCTGACCAGGATGGGCAGAGCAGATGCACGATGGACTGGGGTGTAGGACCTCTGGCTGCAGCTCTTCCCATAAAACCTAGCATTCAGGAGAGGTGCATCAGTGGGGGTGGAACGTCAGGACTTTCTGCTGCTGGGGTGGAAAATGAAGTGTGAAGTCACCAAGTCACTGAAAGGCCTATTTACCACGTGGAGGTGCTTCCACGGGAGATACAGGTGGACCTGTACATCAGGAGCTCCTGTGTCCCACATTCCGGTGTCTGTCCTCATCCAGTGTAGCTCGTGCTCTGTGTTTCCAGCTTTGACCAGAATTTTCACTGCCCATCAGAGATATTTTTCCTCAACCAAATTTTGTCAAAATCGATATATTCCCAACATTCTGATGACTCCTGAGTTTTAAAATGCCTGATTTTTAGGAAGTGTCATCAAAACCCCAAACCCTGCCTGATGTTAATGAGATCTGTTTTCAAAGCCTGAGTTTGGCAGGGATATGTTAAGACTGAAAAAGATGCACAGGGCCTGTTCAGTTTGAGGGGGGGGGTTGTGTTTCATAGCACAGATGTGTCTTATTTGTGGTGTTTTACACATAAAACCTCTGGAGTGATGGGGGGCATGTCCACATTGAAGACTTTGGAGTTTAGGTGCTCTATCCATCAGCTCGTCTCCCTTTCTGCAACGCTCCGTGTTTTCTAGTAACCTTTGGAAATTGTTCACTTCAATTTTATTCACGAGAGGCAAAATGCTAATCTGCTGGCACTTCAAATGGTGAGGGGAGAAGGAGGGGAAGGAAGGCAGACCTATGTGATCTATTCATTCATTATTCCAGGGCGCATGGGAAGTCATCTCTTTACATGATTGACCTGCCTGGATTTGATTACAACACAAGCTAACCTTTTCCAAATCTGGTTGTGTCATACAAGAAAAGGGTTGAAGGCTGTTGCCATGGTATTAAGGTATCTCTTGAGAAAGAGGGAAAAAAGAGAGAGAGAGAGAGGAAATGATGATTCTTTACTTCCTAGCCAAGTATAAACAAGAAACACACGCACATGTTTTTGTTTTGGAAGAGCTTTCAGCTTCTTATCGAGTCTCATCTATCACTGTGTTTCCTCGGGAAGGGAAGGAGGAATTGTCTGCTTTGCAGATCAGTGTCTCTTCAGTGGGTGGGGAGGGGGGGTTACAATTGGAGGGAGGGAAAAAAAAGAATAAATCAGCCTTGCCACCATTCATGATTTATTCATGAGACACGTGAGTTTTGCATTTAAATGTGACATTCTCATGATCTCAATATTGTATATGCAAATCTAAAGATTTCTGCATCTCTCCACATGCCCAGCTTAAGTCTTGTCTCAGATCCACAGCTCTGTAAATGCAAACCCAGAGAGGTTCACGCAGCTTCTGCTTCACTCCCTGTTTGTTCTGTGCCTCAAAGAACAGTAACACTGAACCGCTCTCAACAGCAGAGGTATAATTTACATGTCATAATTTTTTATTTTTTTAATGATAGTGAACTCTTGCAGTCAGGAAATTACCTGCAGGTTTATTAGTGGTTTAACTTTCTGAGGTCTTGCCTTGCCTGAGCTTTCTAAGCCCTTCTCTGCTAATGCAGATTTGGGATTAACGGAGCAGCCCTGAACAAAGACTTTACACCTTGAGCAGTGTCAGCTGCAACACTCCAGCACGTGTGTCAGCTGTCCCTCAATAAATAAGGGAGAATGACCTTGTTTGCAGCTGTTTAATTAAGAGCTGACTGATACATTAAAACAGACGGACCCATTCAAGGCCAGGTTGGACGGGGCTTGGAGCAACCTGGTCCAGTGGAAGGTGTCCCTGCCCAGGGCAGGGGTTTGGAACGAGATGGGCTTTAATGTCCCTTCCAGCCCAGCCCATTCTGGGATTCTGTGAAATGTGCTGGCATAGAGGGGACTGGCTTCCCCCAGCAGCGATGATCAATTTGGGACATAACCTGAACCTTGGTAACATCTGCTGGTCTTTGTCCTTGGTCAAGATTCCCAATCTGGGGCCACTCAGCAGCACGAGAGGTGTGAAGGCAGGACTTTGCAAAGGAACATAAACTCTGCTCCCAGTTAAACCAGTATGCACCAACTCCTGCCCGGGGGGAGAGAGAGACCCTCTGCCCAGTGTTTGCAGAAGTGATTTACGTAGGGAAAACCCCTTTCTTGAGGCTTTGCCTGATCCATGTGGCTGGAGTGTTGCTTCGTGATTTTGTTGTGACTTAGTGAACAAATCAGAGTATAAATAATTTTTATGGTTTTGGGTCAGCTTTCTCACAGGCTGATGCAAATATTCCTCAAATATGTTGCTGACAAACAGCCACCACATTCATTGATAACAATAAAATCTGTAGTTTTTACGGAACTTTCCTGCATTCAACACTCACCTTGTCAGACTGAAGCCAGAACTTGCTGAACTTGGTTGCCTCAGATTCACTTTCTGAGCTCAGGGCCCATATCAGCAAAATTCTTCGTATTAGTTTCATTACATGAAAGCCATAAATGTTTCCTAACTATCCATGTAGCCTAATATCCTATCTCCAGAAACGACTGCTTAAGAAAACTGGAAAAAAGACAGAGCTGGTATTAAATGGCGTGTTTTAAGGGTGTTATTTCAGACTTACGGAAATATGAATATAGAGACTTCACGATGTTATATAGTCATACATATTATATGTTATATATGAATCTACATGTTTTATATTCAGGTCACCCCAACTAATTGCTTTAAAGAACTTGTCCCTTATAAACCCACCTGTACATTTGCTCCCCCATCACCCTGATGGGTGCAATGAGCTCCACAAGTTAATTTCCTCTGGGCTGAAGAACTACTTACTTTTGGATAATTTCACGCTGTCACTGTTTTTTTCACCATGAGAGACAATAAAATAGTCGCCCCTGTGCATCCTTCTCCACCCTGCTCATGGTTTTAGGAGCCTGTGTTGGAGCCCCCTCAACTATCTTTGCTCCAAGCAAAAAGTCTTACATGTTTGCCTGTCCTCTTAGGAGCTCCTCCTATGGAAGCAGCTCACAAGTCTGATGCTCTAAACCTGCCTTTATACATTTTTTGCTTCTCTAACATCTTTCCTGAAGGGGGAACATTAGGGCTGCCTGCAATATTTACCAAGATGGTACAGCAGGAATTTATGCACTGGCAAAATGCCTTTTTCTGTTCAGCGTCTCATCTGACAACCCCTGGCATTCTCATTACATTTTGGACCATCCCTGATTGCTGAGTTGATGATGTTTTTGAAGAACATCTTCCCTGAGCAGTGCCTGTGACATAAACAGCCACAGCTCTAACTCAGGGCTGGTGTTGCTGTGCTCTCATTTGCAGTACATTGTGTTTCTTGTCCCGTTATTTGAGTGGCTGTTCCTCCAGCAGTAAACCTGAATATTTGGAATTGTGTGCAAATATCTTCACTGAAACTGCTTTCTTTTCCAGACAAATGATGGCCATGCTGAACCACCCAACCCATGGCCCCGTGGGGCTCTGCTGGTCACCTCCTTCTCAGGTGAGACCATCCTTTTATTTCTGTCCTTTGTTTCGAAACAAATTATGTCAAAACAAATTATCCAGCTCCACAAGGCAAACTGCTTTAAGTTCAACACTTGGCTCAGAGCCCTCGGTGTGACTGTGTTTGCCTCTCCCACTGAACTCAAACCTGCATTCATCTGAAAGACAGGGAAAGATTACCTACCAGGGGGGAAAAAATCTCTGGAATTAAATATTAAGAAAATAATGTGTAGGGTTTCTTCCCCGTCATTCTCACATCCTCTTTTGCCATGTCCTCAGTACTGATACAAGCACCTGAAATAGCACGTTGCATAGCTGGCCAGATTGGGAGCCCTGTTTTACCAGGCAGGGAAAAGAAACTCATTTTACCAGGCAGGGATTCCATTGTTATTTAAAGATATGCTATCAGTTTTAGCCCCTATTTAAAAACCAAGAGGGATAAACATTTATTTGCAGAGAAGAAACCAAACTAAATTCGGACTGATTTTTTTTTTTTTTTGGTTGAGTTTCTTGATTTACCCATGTTTAGCCTGGGTTTATTGGCCAGGGCTGCAGCCACGCTCAGCAGAGCTGAAACCAAGGGGTTTATTCCTGGGAATACCCAAGTAATGCACATTCTCCTGCCCGGGGCTGCTCACTCCCTGCCCCTGGGGAATGCCAGGGCCTGTGTGCTGAGGGTTCTGCTTGCACAAATACTGAAAATGGGTGTTACCAGCCAGGCAGGGTGAAGCCCAGAGCTGGGGGAGTTGGGTGCCCTGCAAGCCCAGGCCATGAATGGCTTCACTACCACGATTTCATTCCCCAGCAGGGGATGGAGAAGGCTTCTCCCTGTCTTCCAGCTCCCACAGACCTCAGGCATCACAGTTCTGCCTCCAAATCAGCACCCCTGAACGTCATTTGGTGTTAAATTTATGAAAAATCACAGAAGTGACTTTAAAGTCTGTTTAGTTCCAACCCCCTGTCATAGGCAGGGACACCTTCTACTAGACCAGGTTGCTCAGAGTAAGAAAGGAAGGGGAATAAGCAGAGCTGTTGCACACACTCCAACGTGATTTAATTGTGCTGTGCAAGTGGGTTTCACTTGCTAAGTCTGCTCATGCCTGTGCTCACATGGAACAGGGTATGTTCTTCACACAAGTGAAGAATGCACTGCCTTGCAGACCTTGGTTTCTGCAAACGTGGCCCCTGTGAATGTAATCAACGTTGTGCAGAGCTGCTGAAACCGAAAACAAAGCCAGAATGATCATTGTGCTAAGTTTGGGTTCCTCATTGTTCATTGAATTACATCAGTGTTTTCTTTAGTTGCACAGTCAGCTGGCAAAGGTTTGTTTGAAATCTCGAGACTCTCCCCTTTCAGGGGAAAACATGAATTTCCGGAGATGGGGGCTCTGTTCTGCATCACAGTGCTGGGTCTGCTGTGGCCCCGGGCACGACAGGACAGCCCAGCCAGCCTGGGGGGCTCCCAGCCCACAGCCCCCCAGCCAGGGCTGCAGTGCAGCTCCAGGAAAAAAGTGCTCTGTTGTTTGTTTCAATTTGTATTTAACTCGCAGGAACTGAAAAAAGAAATAAAATAGATTATTAACCATTGACATTTATTTTGCAGAGAATCCCTCTCCCTTGCTCATGACCAAAAAGGAGTGCTTTGTTTCAGGGGTGTTTTGCTTGGTTAAAATCTTGCTTTTTCCAATGATTCCTTGGAGGCAGGGAGGGAACAGGGGCTGGCACAGCCTGTGCTCCCAGGGCACTTCTCCTGCAGCAAAGCCAGGGGG
>VWZF01005908.1:25969-36259 GCA_013396755.1 Sclerurus mexicanus
GTTGAGTTTCTTGATTTACCCATGTTTAGCCTGGGTTTATTGGCCAGGGCTGCAGCCACGCTCAGCAGAGCTGAAACCAAGGGGTTTATTCCTGGGAATACCCAAGTAATGCACATTCTCCTGCCCGGGGCTGCTCACTCCCTGCCCCTGGGGAATGCCAGGGCCTGTGTGCTGAGGGTTCTGCTTGCACAAATACTGAAAATGGGTGTTACCAGCCAGGCAGGGTGAAGCCCAGAGCTGGGGGAGTTGGGTGCCCTGCAAGCCCAGGCCATGAATGGCTTCACTACCACGATTTCATTCCCCAGCAGGGGATGGAGAAGGCTTCTCCCTGTCTTCCAGCTCCCACAGACCTCAGGCATCACAGTTCTGCCTCCAAATCAGCACCCCTGAACGTCATTTGGTGTTAAATTTATGAAAAATCACAGAAGTGACTTTAAAGTCTGTTTAGTTCCAACCCCCTGTCATAGGCAGGGACACCTTCTACTAGACCAGGTTGCTCAGAGTAAGAAAGGAAGGGGAATAAGCAGAGCTGTTGCACACACTCCAACGTGATTTAATTGTGCTGTGCAAGTGGGTTTCACTTGCTAAGTCTGCTCATGCCTGTGCTCACATGGAACAGGGTATGTTCTTCACACAAGTGAAGAATGCACTGCCTTGCAGACCTTGGTTTCTGCAAACGTGGCCCCTGTGAATGTAATCAACGTTGTGCAGAGCTGCTGAAACCGAAAACAAAGCCAGAATGATCATTGTGCTAAGTTTGGGTTCCTCATTGTTCATTGAATTACATCAGTGTTTTCTTTAGTTGCACAGTCAGCTGGCAAAGGTTTGTTTGAAATCTCGAGACTCTCCCCTTTCAGGGGAAAACATGAATTTCCGGAGATGGGGGCTCTGTTCTGCATCACAGTGCTGGGTCTGCTGTGGCCCCGGGCACGACAGGACAGCCCAGCCAGCCTGGGGGGCTCCCAGCCCACAGCCCCCCAGCCAGGGCTGCAGTGCAGCTCCAGGAAAAAAGTGCTCTGTTGTTTGTTTCAATTTGTATTTAACTCGCAGGAACTGAAAAAAGAAATAAAATAGATTATTAACCATTGACATTTATTTTGCAGAGAATCCCTCTCCCTTGCTCATGACCAAAAAGGAGTGCTTTGTTTCAGGGGTGTTTTGCTTGGTTAAAATCTTGCTTTTTCCAATGATTCCTTGGAGGCAGGGAGGGAACAGGGGCTGGCACAGCCTGTGCTCCCAGGGCACTTCTCCTGCAGCAAAGCCAGGGGGTCCTTGGTCCCCTCCCCAGTGAGATGGTGAGTGGCTGTTCCATCAGTGTAATGTGGGAACCCCTGGAATTCCCCCTGGAATACCAGGATGGGGGGAATCACAGAGTAGTTTGGGTTGGAAAGGACCCTAAAGGTTATCCAGTTCCACCCACTGCCGTAGGCAGGGACACCTTCCACTAGCCCAGGTTGCTCCAAGCCCCCGTCCAACCTGACCTTGGACACTTCCAGGGATGGGGCAGCCACAGCTTCTCTGGGCACCCTGTGCCAGGGCCTGCCCACCCTCCCAGGGAAGAATTCCTTCCCAATATCCCATCCAGCCCTGCCCTCTGGCAGTGGGAAGCCATTCCCCCTTGTCCTGTCCCTCCATCCTTTGTCCCAAGTCCCTCTCCAGCTCTCCTGGAGCCCCTTTAGGCACTGGAAGGGGCTCTCAGGTCTCCCTGGGGCTTTCTCTTCTCCAGGTGAGCACCCCCAGCTCTCCCAACCTGTCTTCAGGGCAGAGGGGCTCCAGCCCTCACAACAACCTTGTGGCCTCCTCTGACCTTCCATGACTCTTTCCAGCACATCCATGTCCTGCTGGAAGCAGTGCTACAGGTGGGTATCATGCGAATGGAGTAGAAGGGGAGAATCATCCTCCTCACCGTGCTGCTCACACTGCTGGGGATGAGCCCAGGACACTGCTGGCTTTCTGGAATGCTGCCTTCATGTACAAAGTCCTCCAGCAACCCTGGGACAAGGAGCTGCCAGATGCTTCAGGCCCTCAGAACAGATGGAGTTTGGGCGTACACCTGTGTGTGCTGCTGAATGGGAGCCTCATTTAAATATAACTTGCCTCTAAAAGTCTGATTTTCACTACCCACAGCCTAACTCCCCCCAGTATCATACACTTCCCATGCTGTGCCTCGGAGCAAACTCCTCTGGAGGTTGCAGTGATCAGAACAGGAGCTGTAGAGTGGTGGCTCAAGGACTGGCTCTCTGCCTTTTTTAACTTTTGTGCAGGAAAAAGAGTGACAAAATTGCAGAGTCTGGGGTGAAGTTTGTTAAGAGTCAAAGCAAAAACCCAGCGTGGAGGAAGCTGTACAACATCCACCTCGCACATGTTTCCTAAGAAGCCTGCAGGACTTAGGAAAGTAGGACAGAAACTTTATCAGTTCTTGTGATGCTGCTTTTATTCGGGGGGAGGTCCTGTATAACCACAGAGGGAACTGGTCAAGGTGGAACTCCAGCCCAGAAGACCAAGGAGAGGAGGCAGGATGGGGAATGGGGCACTGAGGGACCTTTGGGGCAGCCACAGTGGGGAGGGCAGGAAGAACGGGGACAGAGACCAAAAGGAGGAAGGGTGTGGGTTGTAATTGCCAGGGTTCTCAGTAAGTGAGAGCAGAGCTCTCTGCAGCTGGGCCTGAAGAAGCCAGAGCTCATCCTGGGACACCGAGGAGAGGAGGGACCATTTGGTGAAAACTGAACTTGTCAGGGTTAACCAGTTCGTGATTCGTATTAATTATACAACTTCTTTCTGCAGAGAAGGAGAGGAGGAGGGAACAAACTGAAAATATTCAAAGTACCTCGTTTTAAAAATGAGCCATTTTCAGTCTTCACTCGGAAAGAAGGCGTCTCCTCCTCAGTAATGTAATTATCTCAGGATAGAGAGGGCAGGAAGTAACCTGACACTTAGCTGAAAGTTTTGCTTCAGCCAGAGGATGTTTTGGGGTTAACCTGTGATGATTCCCCGCACCCTCCCCGGCATTTCTGGACTCTTTAGTTCTGCCATTGAAACGAAAATCCATTATTTGTCCGGCTCAGCTAATAACACCGACCAGCATTTCCATGGGCAGGAGAAACCCTGGAGGAAGGCTGCCAAAAGCCTGGGGAGTCAGAGTTCCTTTTCATGTTCAAAGCTTCAGACTCTCAAATGCTTTAGCAATGCCATTACAAATGCCTAATGTTAGACCTGTGTGAGCCTCTCCTCTCCCTCACTCCATTAAGCCCCGCAAGGGCGATGATAAACCATCTGAAGAAGCAGGAGTCATGCCAGGTCAGGCTGAAAGAGCTGGAAACCTCTGATAATCTCCAGGTTCATTAACATTTTTGTTTTTAAAAAGGTAACTTTCTGTCACTAGGAATATATGATATATATATACATAGCAAGTGGAAGCTGGGATCTAATTTTAGCCTTGATTCTTAAGGCAACATATTTTGGGTTGTGAAGAAGGGGCACAGTATTATCTCCATGTGTGGGAATACAGGCAAAAACATTTTTCAAGTGCAGGAGATGTGCTGCACTTCAGATCAGAGGCTACTCAGGGAAATTCCCACCCTGCCCCAAAATGCCCAGTGATGATATGTCGGGTGAAAGCAAAAGCAGAGCCTTGGAAGCACTAGAAGAATTTGCAGCGAGGAAACTGAGCTAAAATGCATTTTGACATTTAATCCTACATCAACTGGCAAATCTCACAATTGGTGTTTTTTTTCTTGTCACCCTGGCAAAGCAGAGCCATGGCAAACTAGCTTAAAAAAACAAAAAAAACCCAAAAAAAAACCACCCCAAAACCAAACAAAACCAACCAACCAAACAAACAAAAAACCAACCACAAACACAAAACAAAACAAAACAAAACAAACAAAACCCCTAAGAATTAATTTCTAAGATTGGCCACCAATCTCCTCTCTGGGCTGAGGGTGAGCACGGGAGCTCCCTCGCACTGCCAGAATGTTGAATAAGTTTAGGGAAAACCCAAGCATTGCAAGCTCAGGAGATCATTTATAAAACAAAAATCACTCTCCGCTGCATTGAAGAGCCTGAGAGCTGCTCTCAGAAAGATTAATTTTCTGGGTAGAGGAGGGGAGCGTTGGCTTCACCCCTCAAAATGAACAGACGAGATGATTCAATTGCTTCGCTTTCCGAGCGTGAGCCCGACACACTCACTCAGAGCCTGGTTATAAGAAATGACTCCTTTGCTTTAGGAGGAAGAAACTGAAGAAACTGTTAGACTTGGTCACAGTATGTGACATCCTTGAAATCAAAAGCAATACTTCTTCTCAGCATCTGCACAGTGAAATTAAAGATATGAAGCCAAATTCATCTCTGGTGTAATTCTCCCGCCAGAGGACGGGGAGGCACCTGGAATTAATTTCCTCTATTATACAAGTGGCACAAGACCCTGACAAATTGTTTGGAGTGTTTTTTGTAACACTTAGTTAACAGCAACCTTATTCACTAAGTGTCCCATGCATGGAAATGGAGTGGCTTTGAGCTCCACCTGGCCGAGGACGGGAGCTGGGGCTGATCACAGCCCTCAAGGGTGGGGCAGCCCACCTGAATTTACTGATTTCTCATGAGGGTTTGGCCATCAAGGAGGGAACATGGGCCTTGATGTGTCCGCCTTGGGGCAGGGTCAGGTCTTTGACTGGATCTGTGGGCTGCACTGCAGGCTTTGTTGCGCCAGCCCCAAACTCCTGGGTCATCCTGTGACACCTTCCCTGGACGGTGACAGAGGGAGCTCACCTCTCTAATCCTGCAAGCCTTGTCGTCTTCTTTGGGGCAACGCTTGCCAAGTCCCTCTGTGCAAGGCAGCATCTGTATTTATGCTCCTGGACATAACCCACTTCTTTGCTTACAATTTGCCTGTGGAAAGCTTGCGTTTTCCTGGAGGAATTGTAAACAGCAGCGTGGAGTGTTGGGGTTCACCATGTCAAGGTGACATCTGGGGCAGCACTGTCCCAAATGTCACCAGGATGGATCCAGCCTTCATCTCGGAACAGCCCTGGGCTCTCACTCCTTCACAGAGTGCAAGGTCCCCCCTCCTGTGCAGCCACCCTTGTCTTGCTGCCCCAGATGTGCAGGAGCATCCCTGGCCAGGTCAGGTTTAAGCAACCACATCCGACTCAGGGTCTTCTCCTCCCAAGCAGCAACATGGAAGGAGGGCAAACTGTTACACTTTCCTGTGGAATGAGAATACCAGGCAGCCAAACAGGCAAAGAATGAGCAAAGTCAAAGTCAAACTCAGTTCAGACATGAGTGCAGAGCCTGTGGTCAGGGTTTTCAAGGAAGGCACCTGCAGCTGGCCTTCCTAGTCTGCTCCTGGCAAGGAAATTCATTTCCACACATCTTGGAGTATGGGATCTGCTTTGATAGCTTGAAAAATCAAGTGTGTCTGTGGGTATGGGTTTAAGGAGGTGAAGTTGAGGGCAAGATTCTCTCTGCTTTCATTCGTGAAAGGATTTCACCTCACATGTTGAAACTTTTGACCAGCAGAAACATTTGAGAGGATCCTAAATGTCAGGAAGAAGGTTGCCCAGAGAAGCTGTGGCTGCCCCATCCCTGGAAGTGTCCAAGACCAGGTTGGACAGTGCTTGGAGCAACCTGGGCTGGTGGAAGGTGTCCCTGCCCATGGCAGGGTTTAAAATGAGATGATCATTAAGGTCTTTTTTAACCTAAACCATTCTGTGGTTCTATGGAGGATGGCACCTACTTTTGATAAATCAAGATTTCCAAGCACTTGTAACCCTTTGAACACGAAAAGAAACTTGGTGATAAATTTTACAATATTGGGACCTTTTGTCTTTAGCATATTCATGTTAATGGAGGGTAAAATTTCTTTTGGGAAAATTATTTGCTTATAAGTATCAGCCGGGCAGGTGTTTGACCAAAGGTGAGATGTTTTCTTGCGGGCAGAAGAAAAGTGTAGGTTGATGTTGTGAGCATCCTTAATGCTTCTCTGACATGTTTGAGCTTGTTTTGTTTTGTTATATTTGGGTTCCTGGAATGTTTTATCCTATCAATGACATTAATTATGGAGTAATTGCCTTAGTTCCATGTAACAACTCTCCTCTTTGTTTAAAATAGATTTTCACACAATGTGTAAACTTTGCTGTATATGTGCTACGTTTCTTGTGTCATGAAATAACGTGTAGACAAAATAATGTTTTTCCTGTCAGAAATTCAATGGGCATCTAAAGCAAAGTGACAGGTGGTTAAATAGCTGCATTTAAAGGATGTCAAGAAGATTTTTTGGACAGGTACCAAAACCCAATGCCAAAAAGAAGGCCTAATACCATCTGTTTTGTTAGCAGGGAGATGCAATTATACATTAGATTTTAAATTAGATGAAATGCCAAATTCATAACCTTGATTTTTGGGTCAAATCTAGCTTATCTAGATTGTGAGTGTTTTTATTTACTAGCACAGTTCCTGACCCAGAGCCCACACAGGTAAACGAAGACGTTTTTAATCAGCCCCATTTTAAAGTCATAGGAAGCTCTTGAGCTGCATTTAATTTTGTTTTGTGTTACATGTAAATCCAGATGCAATGTGGATTTAATTAATCCAATTTCACTGCATTTAAATGTACACATTTGCATTGTGTTTATTGGCAATTGGTTCTATCCATTTGTTCAGCATTTTTTATGACCAATGAAACTCCTGAATATTTAGAGATCTCTCTCCTTCCGAGCGGGAACGAGGAGTGTAGCTCTGAATTAAATCGTTCTCAGACATAAACTGGGGATAAGACTAAAATGTCAAAATATAGCTGCATAATACAGTGCGGAAATGATATCAGTATTTTAAAGTAATAAAGTTCACAGTGCTAAATTATTCTAAAAATCATTTCAGCAGGCTTTAGAGATGGTTTGTCGAGGAGAGGAGGACCACTTTGAAACAAATAATGAAACTGATAAATTTGGAGACTTTTTTCCTGCTTCTAAAAGGTGCCTTTGAAATTATGATTGTTCAGGTTTAGTCTAATATTTAGAAATACTCGCTGCAGAGTTTTCTCTTCTTTGTGAGGAGTCCATGTGGCTTAAATGGGATTGCTGAGATAATCACACTCTGCCGTTTCTGTTCCAGGGCTAATGTTAGGCATGAAATGTGAGTTGTCATGTTAGGAGCTCCTCTTTCAACGACCTGACCAAAGCAGCTACAAACGCTCTGGGGTTTGTGAGGAGTCAAACGGGAGAAGAACAAAAAGACTGGTGTCTAATCCTGTCTGTGCCTGGCTTTGCTGGGAATGCCGTGGTTCCCTTCAGCCATCCCAGACCATTCCCTTTGCCTTTGGATGCTTGGCCAAACCCCAAGGCCTTGACCCTTTATCCTGTCGCAACAGGCCCTGATAAAATGTCCCCATCATTCTTATAGGCCCCCTTTAGGCACTGGAAGGGGATCTCAGGTCTCCCTGGAGCCTTCTCTTCTCCAGGCTGGACACTCCCAGCTCTCCCAGCCTGTCTCCAGAGCAGAGATGCTCCAGCCCCTCCAGCATCTCTATGGTCCACTGTTCATCCTGCACAGAGAGGGACACCAAAGCGCTAGAGGAGAGCAAGAGTTCAGCCAAACCCACATCTCCTGGTAGACCCCCACTTGCTCCACAGCACGGACACCAAAGTGCCCCAGGGACGAAACACATGGAAACACGGGTGAAAACAGACTGAAGGAGGATTTAGCAGCAGGTACAAATTGGAGGCCTCCTGAACATACGTTGAGGCTGGACAGATTCCCCACAGGGCAGCAGGAGCTGCTGATCCATGGGCAGAGAACCGTGAGGGATGGAGGCACCTCACACCCGTCATTCCCCAGGCTCTGGGCAGGAATGATGCTCAGGATGATGCTCAGCTCCCCTGGGTTATCTTCTTCTGGCAGTCTGACAAGGAGAAGAAGCACTGAAGGCACGAGGTGAGCTGTGAGAACATTCATCTGATGAAGAGTATTTCCTCTGCCAGCTTCCCTTGGCAGATATATATATTTATATATATAAATAAAAGGCATTCTGGATATTAATAGCAATACCACTTTATGACAACGGGTGTTTCAGATCCGTCTCTGTTTGAGGTCTGACAGATGCAGAGGAATGTGCAAAGTTTGACAGGGCTGATTGTTGTAAATCTGAGGAGGCATTAAGAAAACAGGGCTTCGTTTGGGAAAAATGAGCTTTTAAATGGTCTGAAAGGGATTGTTGGTGTGTCTCAGGCACTGAAAAGAAATTGGGTTGTATCTGCCGGGGAGATGCTGCATGTTTGGTGATGAAATGTGTTAATTTTTGTAGGAAACAACAGAATTAAATCACGCTTTTAGTGGAAGAGCCAATTCAGCCCTAACTGCAAAGCTGCTAGCAATGACTCCACAATATATGAAATATAATAATTATGATAATTAATAAAGATAATAATACAGTAAAACCTTGCTAATGACTCAGAGGCTGCTTACTAATTACTGAATTTTGTGGATAAACAAGCCAGAATAATGCAACATAAAATACACTTTGTTCCATTATTTTGACAACTCTCATTTAGTTTTAATTATTTATACTTCATAATATACCAGTCACTCTACTTGGGAGGGTTTTACAAAAATAATGAAGCTCTAATAATGTGACATGCCAGTTCAGTATTTGCTGAAACAGGGAGAGAGGAAAACCAGTCCTTTCTGCATGTGCGTAAATCAGGAAGAGCACAGATCAGCTGAGCACAGATATTCAAAGTTTTAATGCAAAATATTATACGTCTCTAAAATGCTTTTGACCTGGAGCCCTCGGAGCAGCTTGCCTGGTGGAGAACTCCTGCAAGCCGACCTGCTTCGCTGCTAAATGCAAAAGGATCGATGCTGATTCTCCAGAAAAAATCATACAGATTGAAAAATAATAATAAACGTGAAGTAGTTTTTGTGCCCGAGTCAATCTTTATCCTTAAATCAATTTTTTTTCCCCACCGTCACGAGGGCTGAAAGCTTGTTTTTAATTTAAATGAGAGCTACGATTTTTACATAATCGCTTGATTCCTGGAGCTGGCATTCCCTCGAAACCCCAGCCCGCCTCCCTCTCCCTGATTTTGGCAGGAGTTGGCCACGCTTTTGCAATGAAAGACTCTCGTGGAAGAACTCAGCATTTATTTAGCTCAGTTTTCCAGCTACAGAGAGTCCTGAAGGGTGCACATTGCAAATATGCCTTTGGAGTCATGAGGTTTTTTAAAAAAAAAAAAAGCCAACCCAAAAAACACCCAGTTTCTATGAGAGATTTGCCAGAAAACTGCCTCTATCAGCCCCGTCCCAGCTCTCTCTGTGAGCATATGGATCCGTTGCTGCAACTTTCAAGCATTTCCCTCTCTCTGGGAATGGGATAACGCACTGCAAAATCACTCTATATATAATACTCTCTCCCTCTGGGCTGGTTTTCTAAAGGGATGGGTTGTGACACTTTGGGAGGGATGGGGAGAGAGTGGTACCCGCGGCAGCGGGGCAGGAAGGGGGAACCCCACACTCCCAACCTGTCCCCCCCGCCCCGAGCATCCTTCCCTCCTCCAAGCCACGTTTGGGGGTTCCATGCTGCTGTGCGCTGGAAGTCCGGGCCCCTGGGAGCTGAAGGGGGATGGATGGCAGAGAGGGTGCCCATGGATGGGTGCTGCCTTCCAGCAGCAGGATCTATAAAGGCAGGGAGGTGTGGAAACCCGGGCGGGCTGGGTGGTGGCAGAACGTGGGTCTCCGCACCTCGGGGGGCAGGAAGGCAATGCCAGAGGCAAAGGCTGAGACTGGCTATTCCCAGGGGTGGCCCTTCCAGAAACAGGGTGTATTTGGGGTCTCTGCATGGGGGGTCTAGTTGGGACACCTACTGGGGTACTTAGGGTGGGCCAGCGCGCTGCAGAGCATCCTTCGCCAGGCGCACAGGGAAGCGAAGGCTGCTGAGCACCATCCTGTGCTGGGAGAGGGACCACCGACCACGGCGCTTGGTGTAGCCTGGCTNGCCGCCGCCGCAGCCGGGTCCATGCCCGCTGGAGCCCCCGCCTGCCCGCAGCCCCGGCATGGACGTTCGGTTCTACCCCTCCGCGCCGCCCGCCGTGGGCTCCCTGCCCGGCGCAGACCCCGCTTGCCTGGGGCCGCTGGATTATTACCACTGCAACAAGGTACGGGGCGGTGCGCGGGGGTCCCGCCGCGGCTCCGCGGAGATGGGGACGGGCAAGAGGGGGGGAAAGGGCGAAGGAAAAGTGCCGGCGGCGCTCGGCTGCGGCGGGAGGGGATTTTGAAAGGGGCGGGGAAGCGGAGGGG